>JAGIQG010000007.1:1456590-1468649 GCA_024679065.1 Sphyrna mokarran | reverse complement strand
GCTGGGGTCCAGGATGTCGCAGATCGGGTTTTTAAGATTCTTAAGGGAGAGGGGAGTTAGCCCCAAGTCATAGTTCATGTAGGGACACATGATATAGGAAGGACGAGGGAAGGGGATATTAAACAGAAATTTATGGATTTGGGGTGGAAGCTTAGGGCCAAAACTGGCAGAGTGGTTATCTCTGGACTCTTGCCTGTGCCAAGGGATAGTTTGGAGAAGAATAGAGAGAGGGAATGTTTGAACTCGTGGCTGCGGGGATGGTGCAGGAGGGAGGGGTTCAGGTTCCTGAACAATTGGGACTCATTCTGGGATAGGTGGGACCTCTATAAGAGAGATGGTCTACACCTGAACCAGAGGGGAACTAATATCTTGGGGGAAAAATTTGCTAAGGCTATGCAGGGGGCTTTAAACTGATTCGGGGGGGGGGTGGGATCCTAAGTAGTTGGGGTGCTGGTGGGGATGAGAGTAAGGGGTTATAGAGGAGAGTTGTAAAACACAGCGGCGTACGGGTGGGGTGGGGCATGGTTTGAGATGCGTATACTTTATGCAAGGAGTATTCGCAATAAGGGGGAGGAACTTGCAGCTTGGACCAGTACCTGGAATTCGATGTTGTGGACATTTAAGAGACTTGGGTAGAGCAGGGAGGAATGGATGTTGCAGGTTCCGGGGTTCAAATGCTTTAGTCGGAGTAGAGAAGGAGGTAGAAGGGGGGGAGGAGTGGCGTTACTGGTCAAAGACTGTATCACGGTGATCGAAAAGAGTTTGATGAGGACTTGTCTGTTGAGGTAGTATGGGCTGAGATTAGAAACAGGAGAGGAGAGGTCACCCTGTTGGGATGTCTTTTACAGACCTCCTAATAGTTCTAGAGAGGTTGAGGAAAGGATTGCGAAGTCAATTCTGATTAGGAGTGAAAGTAGTAGGGTAATTGTGATGGGGGACTTTAACTTTGCTAATATTGATTGGAATAGCTATAGCTCTAGCTCGTTAGAGGGGTCAGTTTTCGTACAGAGTGTGCAGGAAGGTTTTTTGACTCAGTATGTAGAGAGGCCAACTAGAGGTGAGGCTACATTGGATTTGGTGCTGGGCAATGAGCCAGACCAGGTGTTAGGCTTGGAAGTTAGTGAACATTTTGGTGATAGTGACCACAATTCGGTTACGTTCACCTTAGTGATGGACAGGGATAGGCATGAAGCTGGGGGCAGTAGTTATAGCTGGGGGAAGGGTAATTATGAGGCCATCAGGAGAGAATTAGGGTGCATAGATTGGACTAGGAAACTACAGGGACTGGGAACATCTGGAATGTGGTGCTTATTCAAGGAGCAGCTGCTGCGAGTCCTTGATAAGTATGTCCCTGTCAGGCAGGAGGAAATGGTCGAGTAAGAGAACCTTGGTGTACGAAAAAAGTTGATTTGCTGGTTAAGAAGAAAAAAGGAGGCTTATGTCAGGATGAGGCTTGAAGGCTCAGGTAGTGCAATGGATAGCTATAGATTAGCCAGGAAGGAGGTAAAAAGTGAATTGAGGAGAGCTAAGAGGGGACACGAGAAGATGTTGGCTGATAGGATTAAGGAGAATCCTAAAGCTTTCTTTCGATATGTTAAGAATAGAAGATTGGTTAGGGCAAGATTAGGGCCAGTCATAGACAGCAGTGGGAAGTTGTGCGTGGAGCCTGAAGAGATTGGTGAGGCACTGAATAAATATTTCTCTTCGGTATTCACGCAGAGTGCTGGAAATGTAGCTATGGAGAGCACTGAGGTACAGGGTTGCAAATTGGGAAGTATTGTAGTAGATAGGGAGGATGTGTTAGAAATTCTCGAGGGTTTGAAGTTGGATAAGTCCCCTGGGCCGGACGGGATTTACCCTAGGATTCTCTGGGAGGCAAGAGAGGAGATTGCAGAGCCTCTGGCTCTGATCTTAGGTCGTCGTTGGTTACGGGTGTGGTTCCGGAGGACTGGAGGATGGCGAATGTGGTCCCATTGTTTAAGAAGGGGAAGAGAGACCTTCCTGGGAATTATAGGCCAGTGAGTCTTACTTCTGTGTGGGCAAGGTATTGGAGAGAATTATTAGGGATAGGATTTATAGTTATTTAGAGAGAAATGAATTGATTGGGGATAGTCAGCATGGTTTCGTGAAGGGTAGGTCATGCCTTACTAACCTCATTGAGTTTTTTGAGAAAGTGACCAGAGAGGTGGATGGGGGTAAGGCGGTTGATGTAGTATATATGGACTTTAGTAAGGCTTTTGATAAGGTGGCCCATGGAAGACTTCTACAGAAAATGCAGATGTGTGGAATAGAGGGTGATTTAGCTAATTGGATTAGGAATTGGCTGGCAGATAGAAGACAGAGGGTGGTGGTTGATGGGAGATATTCATCGTGGAGTTCGGTGACGAGTGGTGTGCCTCAGGGGTCTGTTTTGGGGCCCCTGCTGTTTGTAATTTTTATAAATGATATGGATGAGGGTATTGAGGGATGGATCAGTAAATTTGCAGATGATACTAAAGTTGGTGGTGTGGTAGATAGTGAAGAGGGGTGTTTTAGTTTACAGAGTGACTTGGACAAGTTGCAGAGCTGGGCCGAGAGGTGGCAAATGGAGTTTAATGTGGAAAAGTGTGAGGTAATGCACTTTGGCAGGAACAATAAATGTGTAGAGTATAGGGCTAATGGTAGGGCTCTTAATAGTGTTGAGGAACAGAAGGATCTTGGTGTATGTGTCAATAGATCCCTGAAAGTAGGCAGTCAAGTGGATAAAGTTGTTAAGAAGGCTTATGGAGTCTTAGCTTTTATTGGTAGGGGGATTGAATTTAGGAGCCGCAGCATCATGTTGCAGCTGTACAAAACTCTAGTGCGGCCGCACTTGGAGTATTGTGTGCAGTTCTGGTCGCCACATTATAAGAAAGATGTGGAGGCATTGGAGAGGGTACAGAGGAGGTTTACTAGGATGTTGCCTGGTATGGAGGGCAGGTCCTATGAAGAGAGGTTGAAGGATTTGAGGTTGTTTTCGTTAGAAAGGAGGCGGCTAAGGGGGGATCTTATTGAAGCATATAAGATAATTAGAGGTTTGGATAGGGTGGACAGTGATAGCCTTTTTCCTAGGATGGAGAAAGCTAGCACGAGGGGACACAACTTTAAATTAAGGGGTATGAGTTATAGGACGGATATCAGAGGTAGGTTCTTTACTCAAAGAGTGATTAGGGAGTGGAATGCCCTGCCTGCAGCTGTTGTAGATGCGCCAAGTTTGGTGGCGTTTAAGAGGTTAGTTGATAAGTATATGGATGAGAAGGGAATGGTTTAGTTAGGAGGGGCATTGCTTTTTATTTTGGTCGGCACAACATCGAAGGCCGAAGGGCCTGTTCTGTGCTGTATTGTTCTATGTTCTATGTTCTATGTAAGTGTGAGGTAATGCACTATGGCAGAAATAATAAATGTGTAGAGTATAGGGCAAATGGTAGGATTCTTAGTAGTCTAGATGAACAGAGGGATCTTGGTGTGTATGTGCATAGATCCCTGAAAGTAGGCAGTCAAGGTCGAGAAGGTTGTTAAGAAGGCATATGGAGTCTTGGCTTTTATTGGTAGAGGGATTGAATTTCGGAGCCGCAACGTCATGTTGCAACTGTACAAAACTCTAGTGCGGCCGCACTTGGAGTATTGTGTGCAGTTCTGGTCCCCACATTATAAGAAAGATGTGGAGGCATTGGAGAGGGTACAGAGGAGGTTTACCAGGATGTTGCCTGGTATGGAGGGCAGGTCTTATGAGGAGAGGCTGAGGGATTTGAGGTTGTTTTCGTTAGAAAGGAGGCGGCTAAGAGGGGACCTTATTGAAACATATAAGATGATTAGAGGTTTAGATAGGGTGGACAGTGATAGCCTTTTTCCTAGGATGGAGAAAGCTAGCACGAGGGGACACAGCTTTAAATTAAGGGGTGATAGTTATAGGACGGATATCAGAGGCAGGTTCTTTACCCAAAGGGTGGTTCGGGAGTGGAATGCCCTGCCTGCAGCAGTTGTAGATGCGCCAAGTTTGGTGGCGTTTAAGAGGTTAGTTGATAAGTATATGGAAGAGAAGGGAATGGTTTAGTTTGGAGGGTCATTGCTTTTTATATTGGTCGACGCAACATCGAAGGCCGAAGGGCCTGTTCTGTGCTGTATTGTTCTATGTTCTAATATTATTTCACCATTTCCCATCAGTTTCTCCTGTCTCAGCTCCTCAGGGAATAATGTTCACTTTGGCTACTCTCTTCCTTTTCATGTACTAGGTAAGGTCTCACAATCTGTATACCTGGAAGTTTACCCTCAATTTCTACCTTTTCCCTTTTTTATCAGTCTTTTGGTCACCCTTTCCTGGCTTCCAAAGGCACCAAACCCTCAAGCTTATTGCTGTGCAACTCAACATTGTAACAGTTTTCTTTTATTCTATTACTGTACTTAACTCACCCAGTCAACTACAGATGAATCTTTCTTTATTTTGTTTGGAGTTTTCTTTAAAAGTGCAGGGATGTTGGACTCATTGTGTTGAATTTTAGTCGCATTAATTAATTTATCCAATTCATTTTTCTCGTATTATTTCCTTAAGTTCCTCATTTTTGCCAGAATCTTCCCTTCTGAGCCTGTTTTGTGTTTTCTATATTGACAAATGCAGTTTAATCTAGTTTATTGTAAAGTACTGCTGGTTACAAGGAACATAATAGAAAGACAGTAATCTAAATTTTGCTCACATGGGTTACCTGATGGATATATTCACAAGGTGAAGGTCTAGTGGTATTATCACTAGATTATTAATCCAGAAACTCAGCTAATGTCCTGGGGACCTGGGTCAAATCCCACTGTGGCAGATGATGGAATTTGAATGTTTTAAAAATCAGAATTAAGATTATCTACTGACGACCATGAAACATTTGTCAATTGTCAAGAAAACACATTCGTGAGACATAGACATAGCTGACTAGCCAGGATCTATTGCCCATCTCTAGCTGACGAAGGGCAGTTGAGAGCCAGACACATTGCTGCAGCTTTGGAGTCACATATAGACCAGACTGGGTAAGGATGGCAGATTTCATTCCCTAAAGGAGATCAATGAACCAGATGGGTTTTTCCGACAATCGATAATGGTTTATCGTCATCAGTAGATTCTTAATTCCAGATAAACAGGGTGACGGTGACAACGGACGGAGTGACCACGGACCAAGGGACGATGGACCGAGTGACGATAGGCTGAGGGACGGTGACTGGGCGATGGCGATGGTGACAGTGGTGAAGGGGCATGCAGCAATGGGAAAGTGTGACAGTAACAACAACATGGGAATATGCTCCTCCTCCTGTGTGGAATGTGAGAGTATCTGTTCCTGTGATAAATATTTGCCTGAACTCTATCTGTGGATGGAGGACAGTGACCCACTGCTGATGAAACTTCCCCAAAAGCAGCATTACTGGCTATTGCCATATTCTATATGTGGGATCTTGCTGTGTGCAGATTAATGCCCATGTTAATCCACAGACAACAGTGACAGTAAATTGAAAGTAGTTCCTAAACTGTGAACCACTCCTGTATGTTCCAAGATTATGAAAGGCATGAAGGAAATGTGGGTCTGGCCTCTACGTGTCTTCAGATCCACAGCAGCGTGAATAACTCTTAACTCCTCTCTGGAATGATCGAGCAAGCAACTCAGTCCGAGGGCTATAGATGCTGGCTCTACCACCGTCCATATCCCATAACCGAATAAAGACAAGTGTGGGACTGGAATCATGTGTGGGTCACACAGGTGGGTATGGCAATTAGTCTTCACTGAAGGATATCAATAACTTAGTTGGATTTTTCTAACAATTCAGGAGTTTTTTATAGTGATTTCCTGAAGTTTTGGATCACAGGTGACCCACTTTATTCAATTCCTCAATGGATTTGGAGCTCGTGATGTCTGGGTTTCTGTTACTGGAGAGAAACACCATGTTATTGTTCTCTGCCTCTTCCTAACCTTCCATCAGGGATTCACACTTATCAATAACTGTACGCCCTAAAAGGGTTAATTTGTAATGACGTTGAGAAGCTGGAGGGTGGTCTCGGAGGGGCTGGTACTTGAAAGCTGTGCGTTGTTAGTCGCTATCAGGCCAGGGTGCTGTCAGTCACTCATTCAGACACTAGCACAACAGCCAGGCGTCTGTAAGCCCTTATCACTTCATGCAGACAGGTCAGAGGTCAGCTGCGTTCTGAGCATGCTCCTAGAAGCTGGCGGTATTGATTCCATTTTTTTTAATCCAGATACAGATGGATAAGAGTTCTGAAACGAGATGGATTTCTTTTTTGTGAAAAGTGACTTGGACAGTGTGGGTGTATTATTCTGTTAGATCGATTCCACACTCCCTCGGGCAGGTTAAATCGTGGCTCAACGACGGGGGCCATTGTTAGCGACACTGCAAACACACAGAGACAAGAGCTGGACGGAATTGGGAGCTACTGATAAAATGTGCACATCGTGGCTTTGTTAAAGTGATAGCTGAGATCACAAAGCTTCACTCTGCTCACATCACTGACCTTTACAAACCTCTGGAAGTTTCATTCTCCTCTCCATCACACTCACTCTCTGTCTCTCTCAAATATTGAGGCTAAAATAGAGAAGAATCATACAGCGAATGTCCTGAAACTCCTGACCAACAGCAGATAAAACTACCAACTCCAACAGCAGACTTGGCCCATATGTCACTTTCCACTTCAAATACATAGACATGATAGCAAACACTCCCAGGACAGGGTACAGTATTGAATTAAATACAGACTAAAGCTCCCTCTACACTGTCTCCCATCAAACACTCCCAGGACAGGTACAGCACGGGGTTAGATACAGAGTAAAGCTCCCTCTACACTGTCGCCCCATCAAACACTCCCAGGACAGGTGCAGCATAGGAGTAGATACAGAGTAAAGCTCCCTCTACACTGCCCCATCAAACACTCCCAGGACAGGTACAGCACGGGGTTAGATACAGAGTAAAGCTCCCTCTACACTGTCCCCCTATCAAACACTCCCAGGACAGGTACAGCACGGGGTTAGATACAGAGTAAAGCTCCCTCTACACTGTCCCCCAATCAAACACTCCCAGGACAGGTACAGCACGGGGTTAGATACAGAGTAAAGCTCCCTCTACACTGTCCCCCCCATCAAACCCTCCCAGGACAGGTACAGCACGGGGTTAGATACAGAGTAAAGCTCCCTCTACACTGTCCCCATCAAACTCTCCCAGGACAGGTACAGCACGGGGTTAGATACAGAGTAAAGCTCCCTCTACACTGTCCCCCCATCAAACACTCCCAGGACAGGTAGACCACGGGGTTAGATACAGAGTAAAGCTCCCTCTACACTGTCCTCCCCATCAAACACTCCCAGGACAGGTACAGCACGGGGTTAGATACAGAGTAAAGCTCCCTCTACACTGTCCCCATCAAACACACCCAGGACAGGGACGGCATGGGGTTAGATACAGAGTAAAGCTCCTTACACTGTCCCCCATCAAGCATTCCCAGGACAGGTAGAGCACAGGGTTAGATACAGAGTAAAGCTCGCTCTACACTGTCCCCATCAAACATTCCCAGGACAGGTACAGCACAGGTTTAACTACAGAGTAAAGCTCCCTCTACACTGTCCTTCCATCAAACACTCCCAGGACAGGTACAGCACGGGGTTAGATACAGAGTAAGGTTCCCTCTACACTGTACCCCCATCAAACACTCCCAGGACAGGTAGAGCACAGGGTTAGATATAGAGTAAAACTCCCTTACACTGTCCCCCATCAAACGTTCCCAGGACAGGTGGAGCACAGGGTTAGATATAGAGTAAAGCTCCCTCTACACTGTCGCCATCAAACACTCCCAGGACAGGTACAGCATGGGGTTAGATACAGAGTAAAGCTCCCTCTACACTGTCCTCCCATCAAACACTCCCAGGACAGGTACAGCACAGGGTTAGATACAGAGTAAAGCTCCCTCTACACTGTCCCCCATCAAACACTCCCAGGACAGGTACAGCACGGGGTTAGATACAGAGTAAAGCTCCCTCTACACTGTCCCTCCAAACACTCCCAGGACAGGTACAGCACGGGGTTAGATACAGAGTAAAGCTCCCTCTACACTGTCCCCATCAAACACTCCCAGGACAGGTACAGCACGGGGTTAGATACAGAGTAAAGCTCCCTCTACACTGTCCCCATCAAACACTCCCAGGACAGGTACAGCACGGGGTTAGATACAGAGTAAAGCTCCCTCTACACTGTCCCCATCAAACACTCCCAGGACAGGTACAGCACGGGGTTAGATACAGAGTAAAGCTCCCTCTACACTGTCCCCCATCAAACACTCCCAGGACAGGTACAGCACGGGGTTAGATACAGAGTAAAGCTCCCTCTACACTGTCCCCCCGTCATGGGATAGAGGGTGATTTAGCTAATTGGGTTAGGAATTGGCTAGCAGATAGAAGACAGAGGGTGGTGGTTGATGGGAGATATTCATCGTGGAGTTCGGTGACAAGTGGTGTACCTCAAGGGTCTGTTTTGGGGCCCCTGCTGTTTGTAATTTTTATAAATGATCTGGATGAGGGTATTGAAGGATGGATTAGTAAATTTGCAGATGACACTAAAGTTGGTGGAGTGGTAGATAGTGAAGAGGGGTGTTATAGTTTGCAGAGAGACTTGGACAAGTTGCAGAGCTGGGCCGAGAGGTGGCAAATGGAGTTTAATGTGGAAAGTGTGAGGTAATGCACTTTGGCAGGAATAATAAATGTGTAGAGTATAGGGCTAATGGTAGGATTCTTAGTAGTCTTGATGAACAGAGGGATCTTTGTGTGTATGTGCATAGATCCCTGAAAGTAGGCAGTCAAGTCGATAAGATTGTTAAGAAGGCATATGGAGTCTTAGCTTTTATTGGTAGGGGGATTGAATTTCGGAGCCGCAACGTCATGTTGCAACTGTACAAAACTCTAGTGCGGCCGCACTTGGAGTATTGTGTGCAGTTCTGGTCCCCGCATTATAAGAAAGATGTGGAGGCATTGGAGAGGGTACAGAGGAGGTTTACCAGGATGTTGCCTGGTATGGAGGGCAGGTCTTATGAAGAGAGGCTGAGGGATTTGAGGTTGTTTTTCATTAGAAAGGAGGCGGCTAAGAGGGGACCTAATCGAAACATATAAGATGATTAGAGGTTTAAATAGGGTGGACAGTGATAGCCTTTTTCCTAGGATGGAGAAAGCTAGCACGAGGGGACACAGCTTTAAATTAATGGGTGGTAGTTATAGGACGGATATCAGAGGTAGGTTCTTTACCCAAAGGGTGGTTCGGGAGTGGAATGCCCTGCCTGCAGCAGTTGTAGATGCGCCAAGTTTGGTGGCGTTTAAGAGGTTAGTTGATAAGTATATGGAAGAGAAGGGAATGGTTTAGTTTGGAGGGGCATTGCTTTTTATATTGGTCGGCGCAACATCGAAGGCCGAAGGGCCTGTTCTGTGCTGTAATGTTCTATGTTCTATGTTCTATGTTCAAACACTCCCAAGACAGGTAGAGCACAGGGTTAGATATAGAGTAAAGCTCCCTTAAACAGTCCCGCATCAAACATTCCCAGGACAGGTAGAGCACAGGGTTAGATACAGAGTAAAGCTCCCTCGACACTGTCCCCGATCAAACATTCCCAGGACAGGTAGAGCACAGGGTTAGATATAGAGTAAAGATCCCTCTACACTATCGCCATCAAACACTCCCAGGACAGGGTTAGATACAGAGTAAAGCTCCCTCTACACTGTCTTCCCATCAGACACTCCCAGGACAGGTACAGCACGGGATTAAATACAGAGTAAAGCTCCCTCTACGCTGTCCTCCCATCAAACACTCCCAGGACAGGTACAGCATGGGGTTAAATACAGAGTAAAGCTCCCTCTACACTGTCCTCATCAAACACTCCCAGGACAGGTACAGCACGGGGTTAGATACAGAGTAAAGCTCCCTCTACACTGTCCCCATCAAACATTCCCAGAACAGGTACAACATGGGGTTAGATACAGAGTAAAACTCCCTCTACACTCTCCCCCCATCAAACACTCCCAGGACAGGTAGAGCACAGGATTAGATATAGAGTAAAGCTCCTTCTACACTGTCCCATCAAACACTCCCAGGACAGGTACAGCATGGGGTTAGATACAGAGTAAAACTCCCTTACACTCTCCCCCCATCAGACACTCCCAGGACAGGTACAGCATGTGGTTAGATACAGAGTAAAGCTCCCTTTACACTCTCCCCCCATCAAACACTCCCAGGACAGGTACAGCATGGGGTTAGATACAGAGTAAAACTCCCTTTCACTCTCCCCCCATCAAACACTCCCAGGACAGGTACAGCATGTGGTTAGATACAGAGTAAAGCTCCCTTTACACTCTCCCCCCATCAAACACTCCCAGGACAGGTACAGCATGGGGTTAGATACAGAGTAAAGCTCCCTCTACACTGTCCCCCATCAGACACTCCCAGGACAGGTACAGCATGGGGTTAGATACAGAGTAAAGCTCCCTCTACACTGTCCCCATCAAACACTCCCAGGACAGGTACAGCACGGGGTTAGATACAGAGTAAAGCTCCCTCTACACTGTCCCCCATCAAACACTCCCAGGACAGGTACAGCACGGGGTTAGATACAGAGTAAAGCTCCCTCTACACTGTCCCCATCAAACACTCCCAGGACAGGTACAGCACGGGGTTAGATACAGAGTAAAGCTCCCTCTACACTGTCCCCATCAAACACTCCTAGGACAGGTACAGCATGGGGTTAGATACAGAGTAAAGCTCCCTCTCACTGTCCCCCTCAAACACTCCCAGGACAGGTACAGCACGGGGTTAGATACAGAGTAAAGCTCCCTCTACACTGTCCCCCCATCAAACACTCCCAGGACAGGTACAGCACGGGGTTAGATACAGAGTAAAGCTCCCTCTACACTGTCCCCCATCAAACACTCCCAGGACAGGTACAGCACGGGGTTAGATACAGAGTAAAGCTCCCTCTACACTGTCCCCCCATCAAATACTCCCAGGACAGGTATGTTCCAGGTAGTGTGTTCTAGATTCTCACCGTCTCTGAGTGATTTATTTTTCTCAATCCCCTCTGGATTTCCTGCCCCTTACCCTATCGCTCTGTCACCTTGTGATTGACCCTTCAACCAGGGGGAACAGCTGCTCTTATACAATGTGTCCATGCCCCTCATAATCTTATTCACCACATGTTCCCTGCTCAGCCTGTTCTGCTCTTGAGAAAACAATCCATAAGAACATAAGAATTCGGAGCAGGAGTTGGCTGCCTGGCCCCTCGATCCTGCCCCGCCATTCAATAAGATCATGGCTGATCTTTTCATTGACTCAGCTCCACTTACCCACCCGCTCACCATAACCCTTAATTCCTTTACTGTTCAAAAATTTATCTATCCTTGCCTTAGAAACATTCAATGAGGGAGCCTCAACTGCTTCACTGGACAGGGAATTCCACAGATTCACAACCCTTTGGGTGAAGAAATTCCTCCTCAACTCAGTCCTAAATCCTCTTCTCCTTTGAATCCATCCCCCCCCCCCCCCTAGTTTTAGTTTCACCGCCGTGGAAACAACTTCCTGTTCTATCTTATCCATGTCTGTCCAGTCTCTCCTTAAAGCTCAAATTCCATGCCAGGCAGCCTCCTGTGAATCTCCTCTGCACCCCCTCCAGTGCAATTCACATCCTTGCTATCATGAGACAACCAGAAGTGCACACAGTGCTGTAGCTGGGGCTCACCAAAGTTCTACAGCTCCAACATTATCTCCATTTTCTTACAATCTAATCCAAGCATGCAGATTTCTCCTCATGTTAGATATCCACAACTTTGAAATACTTCTGTGGCTGATGGTTAGTTGGTGCTGATGGTGTGAGCTTTGTTTTTGGAGATTGGGTCAGTATCAGAGCATTGCCTGATGCCCTGTTTTCTTTCCTGATGGTTTTTCCTGTAGAGAGGAGAAAGAGCGCTGGATCAGAGCCAAGTACGAGCAGAAGCTTCTGCTGGCTGCCCTGCCACAGTCCGACATCCCCC
>JAGIQG010000007.1:1301590-1451590 GCA_024679065.1 Sphyrna mokarran | reverse complement strand
TGAGTGTGAGAGAGTGTGTGTTGTACACTACTGTTAGACTGAGTGTGAGAGAGTGTGTGTTGTACACTAATGTTAGACTGAGTGTGAGAGGGTGTGTTGTACACTACTGTTAGACTGAGTGTGAGAGAGTGTGTGTTGTACACTAATGTTAGACTGAGTGTGAGAGAGTGTGTGTTGTACACTAATGTTAGACTGAGTGTGAGAGGGTGTGTTGTACACTACTGTTAGACTGAGTGTGAGAGAGTGTGTGTTGTATGCTACTGTTAGATTGAGTGTGAGAGAGTGTGTGTTGTATGCTACTGTTAGATTGAGTGTGAGAGAGTGTGTGTTGTATGCTACTGTTAGATTGAGTGTGAGAGAGTGTGTGTTGTACACTAATGTTAGACTGAGTGTGAGAGGGTGTGTTGTACACTACTGTTAGACTGAGTGTGAGAGAGTGTGTGTTGTACACTAATGTTAGACTGAGTGTGAGAGAGTGTGTGTTGTACACTAATGTTAGACTGAGTGTGAGAGAGTGTGTTGTACACTAATGTTAGACTGAATGTGAGAGAGTGTGTGTTGTACACTACTGTTAGACTGAGTGTGAGAGAGTGTGTGTTGTATACTAATGTTAGACTGAGTGTGAGAGAGTGTGTGTTGTACACTAATGTTAGACTGAGTGTGAGAGGGTGTGTTGTACACTACTGTTAGACTGAGTGTGAGAGAGTGTGTGTTGTACACTAATGTTAGACTGAGTGTGAGAGAGTGTGTGTTGTACACTAATGTTAGACTGAGTGTGAGAGGGTGTGTTGTACACTAATGTTAAACTGAATGTGAGAGAGTGTGTGTTGTACACTACTGTTAGACTGAGTGTGAGAGAGTGTGCCTTGTACACTAATGTTAGACTGAGTGTGAGAGAGTGTGTGTTGTACACTAATGTTAAACTGAATGTGAGAGAGTGTGTGTTGTACACTACTGTTAGACTGAGTGTGAGAGGGTGTGTTGTACACTACTGTTAGACTGAGTGTGAGAGAGTGTGTTGTACACTACTGTTAGACTGAGTGTGAGAGAGTGTGTTGCACACTAATGTTAGACTGAGTGTGAGAGAGTGTGTCTTGTACACAAATGTTAGACTCAGTGTGAGAGAGTGTGTTGTACACTAATGTTAAACTGAATGTGAGAGAGTGTGTGTTGTACACTAATGTTAGACTGAGTGTGAGAGGGTGTGTTGTACACTACTGTTAGACTGAGTGTGAGACTGTGTTGTACACTACTGTTAGACTGAGTGTGAGAGAGTGTGTTGCACACTAATGTTAGACTGAGTGTGAGAGAGTGTGTGTTGTACACTAACGTTAGACTGAGTGTGAGAGAGTGTGTGTTGCACACTACTGTTAGATTAAGTGTGAGAGAGTGTGTGTTGTACACTACTGTTAGATTGAGTGAGAGAGTGTGTGTTGCACACTACTGTTAGATTAAGTGTGAGAGAGTGTGTGTTGTACACTACTGTTAGATTGAGTGAGAGAGTGTGTGTTGTACACTAATGTTAGACTGAGTGTGAGAGACTGTGTGTTGTACACTACTGTTAGACTGAGTGTGAGAGAGTGTCTGTTGTGCACTACTGTTAGATTGAGTGTGAGAGAGTGTATGTTGTACGCTACTGTTAGATTGAGTGTGAGAGAGTGTGTGTTGTACACTAATGTTAGACTGAGTGTGAGAGGGTGTGTTGTACACTACTGTTAGACTGAGTGTGAGAGAGTGTGTGTTGCACACTAATGTTAGACTGAGTGTGAGAGGGTGTGTTGTACACTACTGTTAGACTGAGTGTGAGAGAGTGTGTTGTACACTACTGTTAGATTTAGTGTGAGAGAATGTGTGTTGTACACTACTGTTAGACTGAGTGTGAGAGAGGTGTGTTGTACACTAATGTTAGACTGAATGTGAGAGAGTCTGTGTGTTGTACACTAATGTTAGACTGAGTGTGAGAGAGTGTGTGTTGTACACTACTGTTAGACTGAGCGTGAGAGAGTGTGTTGTACACTAATGTTAGACTGAGCGTGAGAGAGTGTGTGTTGTACACTACTTTTAGAATGAGTGTGAGAGAGTGTGTGTTGTACGCTAGTGTTAGACTGAGCGTGAGAGTGTGTGTGTTGTACACTACTGTTAGATTGAGTGTGAGAGAGTGTGTGTTGTACACTACTGTTAGACTGAGTGTGAGAGAGTGTGCTGTACACTACTGTTAGACTGAGTGTGAGAGAGTGTGTGTTGCACACTAATGTTAGACTGAGTGTGAGAGAGTGTGTGTTGTACACTAATGTTAGACTGAGTGTGAGAGAGTGTGTGTTGCACACTACTGTTAGATTGAGTGTGAGAGAGTGTGTGTTCTACACTACTGTTAGATTGAGTGTGAGAGAGTGTGTGTTGTACACTACTGTTAGATTGAGTGAGAGAGTATGTGTTGTACACTAATGTTAGACTGAGTGTGAGAGAGTATGTGTTGTACACTACTGTTAGACTGAGTGTGAGAGAGTGTGTTGTACACTACTGTTAGACTGATGTGAGAGAGTGTGTGTTGTACACTAATGTTAGACTGAGTGTGAGAGAGTGTGTGTTGCACACTACTGTTAGATTGAGTGTGAGAGAGTGTGTGTTCTACACTACTGTTAGATTGAGTGAGAGAGTGTGTGTTGTACACTAATGTTAGACTGAGTGTGAGAGAGTGTGTGTTCTACACTACTGTTAGATTTAGTGTGAGAGTGTGTGTTCTACACTACTGTTAGATTTAGTGTGAGAGAGTGTGTGTTGTACACTACTGTTAGATTGAGTGAGAGAGTGTGTGTTGTACACTAATGTTAGACTGAGTGTGAGAGAGTGTGTGTTGTACACTAATGTTAGACTGAGTGTGAGAGAGTGTGTGTTGTACACTACTGTTAGATTGAGGAGAGAGTGTGTTGTACACTAATGTTAGACTGAGTGTGAGAGGGTGTGTGACACTACTGTTAGACTGAGTTTGAGAGACTGTGTTGTACACTACTGTAGATTGAGCGTGAGAGAGTGTGGTTGTACACTGCTGTTAGATGAGTGTGAGTAGTGTGTTGTACACTAATGTTAGACTGAGTGTGAGAGAGTGTGTGTTGTACACTATGTTAGATTGAGTGTGAGAGAGTGTGTGTTGTACACTACTGTTAGACTGAGTGTGAGAGAGTGTGTGTTGTACACTAATGTTAGACTAAGTGTGAGAGAATGTGTGTTGTACACTAATGTTAGACTGATGTGAGAGAGTCTGTGTTGTACACTAATGTTAGACTAAGTGTGAGAGAATGTGTGTTGTACACTACTGTTAGACTGAGTGTGAGAGAGTGTGTGTTGTACACTAATGTTAGACTGAGCGTGAGAGAGTGTGTGTTGTACACTACTGTTAGACTGAGTGTGAGATAGTGTGTTGTACACTAATGTTAGACTGAGTGTGAGAGAGTGTGTGTTGTACACTACTGTTAGATTTAGTGTGACAGAGTGTGTGTTGTACGCTAGTGTTAAACTGAGTGTGAGAGAGTGTGTGTTGTATACTAATGTTAGACTGAGTCTGAGAGTGTGTGTTGTACACTAATGTTAGACTGAGTGTGAGAGGGTGTGTTGTACACTACTGTTAGACTGAGTGTGAGAGAGTGTGTTTTGCACACTAATGTTAGACCGTGTGTGAGAGAGTGTGTGTTGTACACTACTGTTAGACTGAGTGTGAGAGAGTGTGTATTGCACACTAATGTTAGACTGTGTGTGAGAGAGTGTGTGTTGTGCACTAACGTTAGACTGAGTGTGAGAGAGTGTGTGTTGTACACTAATGTTAGACCGAGTGTGAGAGAGTGTGTGTTGTACACTACTGTTAGATTTAGTGTGAGAGAATGTGTGTTGTACACTACTGTTAGACTGAGTGTGAGAGTGTGTGTTGTACACTAATGTTAGACTGAGTGTGAGAGAATGTGTATTGTACACTACTGTTAGACTTAGTGTGAGAGAGTGTGTGTTGTACGCTAGTGTTAGACTGAGTGTGAGAGAGTGTGTGTTGTATACTAATGTTAGACTGAGTCTGAGAGTGTGTGTTGTACACTACTGTTAGACTGAGTGTGAGAGAGTGTGTGTTGTACACTACTGTTAGATTTAGTGTGAGAGAGTGTGTGTTGTACGCTAGTGTTAGACTGAGTGTGAGAGAGTGTGTGTTGTATACTAATGTTAGACTGAGTCTGAGAGTGTGTGTTGTACACTAATGTTAGACTGAGTGTGAGAGGGTGTGTTGTACACTACTGTTAGACTGAGTGTGAGAGAGTGTGTGTTGCACACTAATGTTAGACTGAGTGTGAGAGGGTGTGTTGTACACTACTGTTAGACTGAGTGTGAGAGAGTGTGTGTTGTACACTAATGTTAGACTGAGTGTGAGAGAATGTGTGTTGTACACTACTGTTAGACTGAGTGTGAGAGTGTGTGTTGTACACTAATGTTAGACTGAGTGTGAGAGAATGTGTATTGTACACTACTGTTAGACTTAGTGTGAGAGAGTGTGTGTTGTACGCTAGTGTCAGACTGAGTGTGAGAGAGTGTGTGTTGTATACTAATGTTAGACTGAGTCTGAGAGTGTGTGTTGTACACTACTGTTAGACTGAGTGTGAGAGAGTGTGTGTTGTACACTAACGTTAGACTGAATGTGAGAGTGTGGTGTTGTACACTACTGTTAGACTGAGTGTGAGAGATGTGTGTTGTACACTACTGTTAGATTTAGTGTGAGAAGTGTTGTGTTTCGCTAGTGTAGAGAGTGTGAGAGAGTGTGTGTTGTACACTACTGTTAGACTGAGCGTGAGAGAGTGTGTTGTACACTAATGTTAGACTGAGCGTGAGAGAGTGTGTGTTGTACACTACTTTTAGAATGAGTGTGAGAGAGTGTGTGTTGTACGCTAGTGTTAGACTGAGCGTGAGAGTGTGTGTGTTGTACACTACTGTTAGATTGAGTGTGAGAGAGTGTGTGTTGTACACTACTGTTAGACTGAGTGTGAGAGAGTGTGCTGTACACTACTGTTAGACTGAGTGTGAGAGAGTGTGTGTTGCACACTAATGTTAGACTGAGTGTGAGAGAGTGTGTGTTGTACACTAATGTTAGACTGAGTGTGAGAGAGTGTGTGTTGCACACTACTGTTAGATTGAGTGTGAGAGAGTGTGTGTTGTACACTACTGTTAGATTGAGCGTGAGAGAGTGTGTGTTGTACACTACTGTTAGACTGAGTGTGGGAGAGTGTGTTGTACACTACTGTTAGACTGAGTGTGGGAGAGTGTGTTGTACACTACTGTTAGACTGAGTGTGAGAGAGTGTGTTGTACACTAATGTTAGACTGAGTGTGAGAGAGTGTGTGTTGTACACTACTGTTAGATTGAGTGTGAGAGAGTGTGTTGTACGTTAATGTTATGCTGAATCATAGACATATACAGCAGGGAAACAGGCCCTTCGGCCCAGCTCCTCCATGCTGACCAGGTTCCCTAAACTGAGCCTGTCCCATTTGCCTGTGATTAGCTCATATCCTTCGAAACCTTTCCCTCTCTTGTACCTGTCCAAATATCTTTCTAATGTTGTAATTGCCCCTGCCTCTCCCCCTTCCTGTGGCAGCTCATTCCAACGCTGCCCCACCCTCTGAGTCAAAACGTTGCCCCTTGGATCACTTTTAAATCTCACCTTAAACCTCTGCCCTTCAGTGGACACCTCCACTTGGGGAAATACCACAATAAATATTCACTTTATCTGTATCCCTCATTATTTTATAAACCTCTATAAGATCACCCCTCATCCTCCTACACTACAGGGAAAAAATTCCCAGCCTATCCAACCTCTCTTTATAATTCACAACAGACTGTTCAGTCTGGATGGGGTCTGGGGTCTGTCTCGGTTGAGTGGTCAGTTTGGATGGGGTCTGGAGCCTATCTTGGCGGAGTGGTCAGTCTGGATGGGGTCTGGGGCCTGAGTCGTGGGAGTGGTCAGTCTAGATGGGATCTGGGGTTTGTCTCGGGGGGATGGTCAGTTTGGATGGGGTCTGGGGTCTCTCTCGGGGGAGTGGTCAGTCTGGATGGGGTCTGGGGCCTGTCTCAGAAAAGTGGTCAGTCTGGATGGGATCTGGGGCCTGTCTCAGGGGAGTGGTCAGTCTGGATGGGATCTGGGGCCTGTCTTGGGGAGTGGTCAGTCTAGATGATATCTGGGGTCTGTCTCGGGGAAGTGGTCAGTCTGGATGGGATCTGGGGCCTGTCTCGGGGGAGTGGTCAGTCTGGAGGGGATCTGGGGCCTGTCTCAGGGAGTGGTCAGTCTGGATGGGGTCTGAGGCCTATCTTGTGGGAGTGGTCAGTCTGGATGGGGTCTGAGGTCTGTCTCGGGTGAGTGGTCAGTCTGGGCAGGATCTGGGGCCTGTCTCGGGGAGTGGTCAGTCTAGATGATATCTGGGGTCTGTCTTGGGGGAGTGGTCAGTCTGGATGGGATCTGGGGCCTGTCTCGGGGGAGTGGTCAGTCTGGATGGGGTCTGGGGCCTGTCTCGGGGGAGTGGTCAGTCTGGATGGGATCTGGGGCTTGTCTCAGAGAAGTGATCAGTCTGGATGGGATCTGGGGCCTGTCTCAGGGAAGTGGTCAGTCTGGATGGTATCTGGGGCCTGTCTCAGGGAAGTGGTCAGTCTGAATGGGATCTGGGGCCTGTCTCAGGGGAGTGGTCAGTCTGGATGGGATCTGGGGCCTGTCTCAGGGGAGTGGTCAGTCTGGATGGGATCTGGGGCCTGTCTCAGGGAAGTGGTCAGTCTGGATGGGGTCTCAGGTCTGTCTCGGGGGAGTGGTCAGTCTGGGCAGGATCTGGGGTCTGTTTCGGGGGAGTGGTCAGTCTGGATGGGATCTGGGGCCTGTCTCCTGTGTTTTGATGTAGGAATCGGTCTATTTGAGATTGCTTTTCATTATCATTATTACAGCAGCTAATTCTCTGACCGGCCTTTTGAGGAAAATGTAAACTGTCATCCCACCCTCTCTCCCCCCCTCTCTCCCCCACCCTCTCTCCCCCACCCTCTCTCCCCCACCTCTCTCCCCCACCCTCTCTCCCCCACCCTTCTCCCCCCCACCTCTCCCCACCCCCCCCCACCCCCACCTCTCCCCCACCCTCTCCCCAACCCTCTCCCCCACCCTCTCCCCATACAATCCTTAATCTTCTGCTCAGGAAGAAACTTGTAAGCTGGACATTAACCTCCCTCAGTGACGTGCTGAGGTTCTCAGTCAGTGCCACAAGGAACTTCAGCTCTCTCATACTCCACACAGAAGGTGCTGTCCAAGGCTGCATTCGTGCTGAGTGACGCTGGTCTGTGCTCTGTGTACACTGTGATACTTGTACACGTGTATGTACATATATTCTGTGTATCTCTATGAGCATGCCAGTGTGTCTGTGTATATCAGTGTGAGTTAGTCTGTGTGTGTGTGTGTGTGTTGGTGTGAGTTTGTGTGTGTGTGCGTGAGTGTGTCAGTGTGAGCCAGTGTGTATGTGAGTGTGCCAGTATGAGTTAATGTGTGTCTGTGTCAGTGTGAGTTAATATATGTATGTCAGTGTGATTTAGTGTTTGAGTGAATGTATCAGTGTGTGGTCAGTGAATGGTCAGTCTGGATGAGATCTGGGGTCTGTCTCGGGGGAGTGGTCAGTCTGGATGGGATCTAGGGCCTGTCTCGGGGGAGTGGTCAGTCTGGATGGGATCTGGGGTCTGTCTCGGGGATTGGTCAGTCTGGATGGGATCTGGGGTCTGTCTCGGGGGAGTGGTCAGTCTGGATGGGATCTGGGGTCTGTCTCGGGGATTGGTCAGTCTGGATGGGGTCTGGGGTCTGTCTCGGGGATTGGTCAGTCTGGATGGGGTCTGAGGCCTATCTTGGGGGACTGGTCAGTGTGTGAGTGAGTGTCTCAGTGTGTGTGTGAATGTGTCAGTGTGAGTTCATATGTGTGTGTCAGTGTGAGTTAGTATGTGTGTATCAGTGTGTGTTTATATGTCAGTGTGAGTTACTATGTGTGCGAGTCAGTGTGTGCGTGTGTGTCAGTGTGAGTTAGTATGTATGTGTCAGTGTGTGCACGTGTGTCAGTGTGTGCACGTGTGTCAGTGTGAGTTAATATGTATGTGTCAGTGTGTGCACGTGTGTCAGTGTGAGTTAGTGAGTGTGTGTGTGTATGTCAGTGCGAGTTAGTATGTGAGTGTGTGTCAGTGTGTGAGTGAGTGTGTTAGTGTATGTGTGCATATGTGTCAGTCAGTGTGTCAGTGCGAGTTGTGAATGTGTCAGTGTGAGTTAGTGTGTATGTGTGTATAAGTGTGTCTGTGCCTGTGTCAGTGTGAGTAAATGTGTGTGTATATCAGTGTGAGTTTATGTGTATGTGTGTGTGTGTGTGCGTCAGTCTGAGTGAGTATATGTGTGTGTCAGTGTGAGTGTGTGTGAATGTGAGAGTCAGTCAGTGTGACTGTCTGAGTGAGAGTGTCAGTGTGTATGTGAGTGTGTGTCAGTGTGTGAGTGAGAGTGTGCGTCAGTGTATGTGTGCATATGTGTGTGAGAGTCAGTGTGTCAGTGCGAGTGTGTGTGTTAGTTGAGTGTCTCAGTAAGTATATGTGTGTGTGTGTGTGTCAGTGTGAGTCACAGTGAGAGTGAGTGAGAGTGTCAGTGTGAGAGTGAGAGCGTCGATATGAGTGAGTATGTGTGTGTGTGTGAATGAATATGTCAATGTGTGTCAGTATGTGTGTGTGTCAGTTTGTGTGTGTGTGTGTGAATAGAATTTGAAGTGTTAGAATGAAACTGATGAAGGAAATGTGAAAATGAGTCATTAACTTCAATCAGGAGAGATTCCATGCGTTTTATTTTGGAATATTCTGATCTTTGGGCTGTCTGGTCAGAAGCATTACTTGTGTTACCAGCTCACTGACTGCACTCATCGAAACTGGGCTGAACCCTTGGACAAACTGTGACTGACTAACCCACTGCAATTCAACCTTAAACCTCGGAGTGGGTCTGCTGGCTGTATCTGAGCATGCAGATACAATCCTTTGCTGAATGAAAGCTCTCATTCATTGCAAGCTGAACAGATTTATTTGGAGTGACTCGTTGTCAGTAAGCTATGGGTACATGTACAGACAATGGTATCTGTGTAGGTACGAAAGTGGTGTGAGCCATTCCAGGTACAGGCAACGAATGGTGTAGGTACAACCATCGTGTAGTGATGGTAATGGTGTAGATGTGGGCACCGTATAGGCAATATTATTGGTGCAAAGGCCGACCAGCCTTCTGGAGCACCAGTCCCACCTCTGGATCTGTGTGTAGCTGTGTGCCCACATTTCCTGTCTATTTATTGAATCCAGATCACATGAGGACCCAAAGCGTCAGTTACACAATGTAGGAAACGGGTCTCAGCTCATTCCCCGCATCACCTCCACACGCACGCTGCATTATTTTCTAAAAGAATCAATTCGCGTTTTCTTTATCATGGACAGATGGGTCTGATTTCTCTCCCTGTAACTGCCAATCAAGATCCTATAATCAGGCAGAGGGCCAATGGGTGGTGTTCAGCTTGAGAAGTGTCTGCAATTATTTGAAGTGTAGAAAGAGCTTCTGAACTGGACTGAAAACCTCCCGTATGAAAGGGCCAAGTATCTGCTCCTTACCACGGTGAACTGAATCATTATTACCCTCCCAGGAGGGAGGGGAATTCTGTTCAACTCCCCCCACCCCCAGAACATTACTCCTAGTGAATCATGCTTTAATTTCCCGCTGTCTGAAACCGTTGCTGTTAACAATCGTGGATCAAGTTGTTCCTAAATGGTGTACATGGACATCTATTAACCCTTTCATGTTCTTATTTCAAAGCAGCAAAATTTACTGGAATCATCGAGTCCAATAAAACACTAAACCTCTCACATTATAGAAATTAGGTCCGTGTTACCATATTTATACGTCCGTCGCCATAAAGGTACTCATGTATAATATGTATATTCTAAATATTTATATTGCCGGCTGTAAATATTGTTTGGATGTTGCTCTGTGTTCAGTTTTTTGCCGTGTGCTTGGACAGTGTTGACAAATCCCTACCCAGCTTAATAAAAAACAGCAGCTATGCTCCGTTCCTGGGGAGAAGCCATCGTCTCAGTCTTTCTCTCACACTATCTCTCATGGGCTCAACAGAAAATGCTGGGAAATCTTAGCGGGTCTGATGGTATCTGTGGCGAGAGAATAGAGCCAGCGTTTCCAGTCTGGATGACCATTTTACAGCATTTTCTGTTTTTGTTACAGATTTCAGCACCCACAGTAATTTGCTTGTACCTCTCTCTGTCTCACGCTGTCTAACTTTCGCCATCTGTCTCTCCCTGTCTCATTATTTGGGATTTTCAGGCTGCACTTGAAGGGGCGAATAGCCAACTCATGTTTCTAGTTACTATGTAACACAGTGGATAAGATGGTGAGGAAGGTGTGCAGCATGTTTACCTTCATTGGCTGGGGTATCAAGTATAAAAGTTGGCAAGGTATGTTACAGGTGTATAAAACTTTAGTTCAGAGCACAGTTCTGGTCACCACACTATTAGAAGGACATGGAAGTTTTGGAGAAACTGCAGAGGATGTTGCCTGGTCTCACGGGTGTTGGATAAACTATGGCTTCTAAATGAAGATGGAAATGGTGAAAGATATTGTCATAATCTTCCTGTCTTCACTGGAAAGATGGAGGCTGAGGAGAGACCTGATAGAGGTCTACAAAACTTTGAGAGGCACAGACAGGACTGAAGAGTCAGACGCTTTTCCCCAGGGTGGAAGTGTCAATTACAAGGGGGCATGGGTTCAAGCTGAAAGGGGTAAGTTTTGGGGAGATGTGTTGCGTGGAAGTTTTTCACACAGAGGGTGGTGAGTGCCTAGAACGTGCTGCCAGAGGAGAAGGTGAAGCAGGCGTGTTGTTAACATTCAAGACATATCTTGGTACATGAATGGGAGGCGAACAGAGGGTTAGAAATTGTGTATCGGTATAGGCTTGATGGGCCAAAGGGCCTGTTGCTGTGCTGTTTTGTTCTTTGTCTGATTCACCTTTATAAACTCTATACATCTCTACCTTAAAACAGCTGGATAAAACTTATAAACATCCACTTTTCAGAAAAACCTAAAAACCTATTCACCTCCAAAACCCCAGTCACCTTTCTCAGCTGGATAGATCACAGCTTTTCTCTAATTTTGCAATATTCCCACTGCTGTAAGTCAGCAGGCAATGCTGCACCTTATAGCAATGCATCACATTGTCGATGGAACCATCCCCATCAAACACCCAAGAGCATCTCACTCAGCTGAATGACATGTTCTGGTGACAGAGCTGGTAAGGATATTTTCCAGCACATTGCACTCCAACATTAATGCTTCATAGAGGCTGTACATTCTCTGTACGCACCTGGTAGAGGTGTGTGTAAGCAGGTAATTGTTTCTTAGTGTTGGCAGGGTGAGGGATTAATAAGGGCTGTGTTGGTATGTTAGAGTTCTGTGAATTCAGTTAGGCGCAGTGATGAGTTGTTCTGCTTCTAGCATGCATTGCTGTTAATTACACAGCCAGTATTGAATATAATTCAGTATTTGGGAAGTGTCTGCTGGTTCCTTTGATACATATTGTTGCAGCACTCCACCATATCTGAGTCGGAGCTATTTAATACACTCCTGTCAACTCTATTGTTGCTTTGGTAAATGAATTCTGTTAAAGGCAATGAGGGATTGCTTCACTAGTTCTAACACTTGTAATTGTGTTTTCTGGTTTATGTGCATGTTTGCAAGACGAAGTTGTCCCTCTGTGTGGAAATGCTGCAGAAGAGATTTCAGACATCACCGTAGAAAGAAAACGCAAAGAAAAATCGACGCTTATGGTGTAAGACTGAGCTTGGCTGAGTACTGCACTAAATCAATGCTACAAACTATACATGTTGGCATTCAGCCCATTATTTCTAGTAAGAATTTCTAGCACTTTAGTAAGACATGCAAACCTAATCTAGTGCCTCAACTCTCACCCTAACACTGTATCAATCCCAAATTAATCCCACTGCCCCGCTCTCTTCCCATATCTGTGGTATCAGTCCCAAACTAATCCCACTGCTCTACTTTCTCCCCATATCCCTGTATCAGTCCCAAACTAATCTCACTGCTCTACTCTCTCCCCATATCCCTGTATCAATCCCAAATTAATCCCACTGCCCTGCTTTCTCCTCATATCCCTATATTAGTCCCCAAATTAATCCTATTGCCCAGGTCTCTCCCCATATCCCTGTATCAACTCCTAAACCAATCCCACCACCCCACTTTCTTCCCATATCCCTGTATCAATTCCCACTACTTTGTTCTATCTGAACCTCTTTTGGAATAGTAAAGTATCTCAAAAATGTGAATAAGCATTAAGCAAGACATTTCATGATATCATTCTGCAGTGGATAAGCAGGTGAACAGGGTACTGTTGTCAATGCAGAGAGATGTTCTGTACAGCAGACAATTGAGAAACATTGTGTATGAGTTTCCATGTCAGATTGTACATTACATCGATTGGCTGATGGAGTCAAACAACAAGCAACTTCCTTTATTTTGTTCAATTGGATTGTGCAGATTGAACTCAGCCAGCCCCTGTTCATAGAACATAGAACAATACAGCACAAACAGGCCCTTCGGCCCATGAGTTGCACCAATCACATCTACCAATCCACAGACCTATCTATAACCCCCTATCCTATTCTTTTCCATATACTCATCCAGAAGTCTCTTAAAAGACCCCAGTGAGTTTGCCTCAACAACCTCCGACGGCAGTCGGTTCCATTCACTCACCACCATCCGAGTGAAAAACCTACCCCTGACATCTCCTTTGTATTTGCTTCACAATACCCCAAATAAAAAGACCATTTTAGCTGTGATTTGGGGATTGATCAGCACTTTCTGAACAATCCTGAGTGTGCTAACAGTTACTCTAACAATCAATTTAAGGTAATCAGTTTATATTGTAATGCTTTTACACTTGCTCAGAGTGACACAGGAACACATTGTAAACAAAATGAATATCTTTAAACTGTGTGCCTTTGTTGAACTATCCCAAAAATTGGGGCTAGAATTTCTCAGTGGCTTCTTCCTCCAGGAGCTCCGGTTTCCTCCCACATCCCAAAGATGTGCTCTTAGGCTAATTGGCAAAACAGATTCTCCCTAAATTGTCTCAAATTTGGTTTTTAATCCATAGATCTATAAATATGGACAGGGATCGCAGGTAGAGGTGGGAACATCGGGGTGGCGGCGCGGGCTTGTTGGGCTGAAGGGCCTGTTTTCCCGTGCTGTTTTGTTCTTTGTTCTTTGTTCATGGCAATACCTCAACCAATCAGCACCTTTTTCTTCTGTAATATAAAGTGTTTGGAATTTGGCATTTTTGCACTTGCCCTGCTGAGTGCGAGATGAAAAGATTCAGCAATATTTCCCTCTCTTCAGCAAAACTCACATCGTGTATCAGCAAGAGAATAATTGGAGCTTTTAATCATTCTCAGGATGTGGGTAATGCTGAATCAGGGACAGATAGATTATTCATGGAGGGAACAATGTTTACTTGAATACTGGTCATTTAAGGAGATTGATTTGATTTATTATTGTCACATGTATTAACATACAGTGAAAAGTATTGTTTCTTGCTCGCTGTACAGACAAAGCACACTGTTCATAAAGAAGGAGAAAGTGCAGAGTGTAGTGTTACAGTCATTGCTAAGGTGTAGAGAAAGATCAACTTAATGCAAGGTAAGTCCATTCAAAAGTCTGACAGCAGCAGGGAAGAAGCTGTTTTTGAGTTGGTTGGTACATAACCTCAGACTTTTGTATCTTTTTCCCGATGGAAGAAGGTGGAAGAGACAATGTCTGGGTGCATGAGGTCCTGAATTATGCTGGCTGCTTTGCCAAGGCATAAGTGTATAAGTAAGGCAAAGCAGGAAGTGTAGACAGAGTCATTGGATGGGAGCTGGTTTGCGCAATGGATTGGGCTACATTCACAACCTTTTGTAGTTCCTTGTGGTCTCAGGCAGATAGGAGCCAATAGCAAGCTGTGATACAACCAGAAAGAATGCTTTCTATGGTGCATTTGTAGAAGTTGGTGAGAGTCGTCGCTGACATGCCAAATCTCCTTAACCTTCTGAGAAAGTAGAGGTGTTGATGGGGTTTTCTTAACTATAGTGTCAGCATAGGGGGACCAGGACAGATTGGTGGTGATCTGGACACCTAAAAACTTGAAGCTTGTGACCCTTTCTACTTCATCCCCATTGATGTAAATTTAGTAAATTTTAGTAAATTTGTAAATTTACAAATTTACAAGTAAATTAGTAAATTTGCCGATGACACTAAAGTCGGTGGAGTGGTAGATAGTGAAGAGGGGTGTTATAGTTTGCAGAGAGACTTGGACAAGTTGCAGAGCTGGGCCGAGAGGTGGCAAATGGAGTTTAATGTGGAAAAGTGTGAGGTAATGCACTATGGCAGGAATAATAAATGTGTAGAGTATAGGGCTAATGGTAGGATTCTTAGTAGTCTTGATGAACAGAGGGATCTTGGTGTGTATGTGCATAGATCCCTGAAAGTAGGCAGTCAAGTCGAGAGGGTTGTTAAGAAGGCATATGGAGTCTTAGCTTTTATTGGTAGGGGGATTGAATTTCGGAGCCGCAACGTCACGTTGCAACTGTACAAAACTCTAGTGCGGCCGCACTTGGAGTATTGTGTGCAGTTCTGGTCCCCACATTATAAGAAAGATGTGGAGGCATTGGAGAGGGTACAGAGGAGGTTTACCAGGATGTTGCCTGGTATGGAGGGCAGGTCTTATGAGGAGAGGCTGAGGGATTTGAGGTTGTTTTCGTTAGAAAGGAGGCGGCTAAGAGGGGACCTAATCGAAACATATAAGATGATTAGAGGTTTAGATAGGGTGGACAGTGATAGCCTTTTTCCTAGGATGGAGAAAGCTAGCACGAGGGGACACAGCTTTAAATTAAGGGGTGATAGTTATAGGACGGATATCAGAGGTAGGTTCTTTACCCAAAGGGTGGTTCGGGAGTGGAATGCCCTGCCTGCAGCGGTTGTAGATGCGCCAAGTTTGGTGGCGTTTAAGAGGTTAGTTGATAAGTATATGGAAGAGAAGGGAATGGTTTAGTTTGGAGGGGCATTGCTTTTTATATTGGTCGGCGCAACATCGAGGGCCGAAGGGCCTGTTATGTGCTGTAATGTTCTATGTTCTATGATGTAGGTAGGGGGTATGTTCTCGTTACGCTTCCTGAAGTCACTGACAATCTCCTTTGTTTTGTTGAGATTGGGAGAGAGAGGATTGAGGGAGAGTGGGGATTGAGGGAGAGTGGGGATTGAGGGAGAATGGAGAGTGGGGATTGAGGGAGAATGGAAAGTGGGGATTGAGGGAGAGTGGAGAGTGGGGATTGAGTGTGAGTGGTGTGTGTGAATTGAGGGAGAGTGGAGTGTGGGGACTGAGGGAGAGTGGGGACTGAGGGAGAGTGGGGACTGAGGGAGAGTGGAGAGTGGGGATTGAGGGAGAGTGGAGAGTGGGGATTGAGGGAGATTGGAGAGTGGGGATTGAGGGAGATTGGAGAGTGGGGATTGAGGGAGATTGGAGATGGACAGGACAGATGTAAATAAAATTTGCGGATGACACCAAAGTCG
Organism: Sphyrna mokarran; assembly: GCA_024679065.1. NCBI lineage: Eukaryota > Metazoa > Chordata > Chondrichthyes > Carcharhiniformes > Carcharhinidae > Sphyrna > Sphyrna mokarran. Next base: position 1,435,911 of record JAGIQG010000007.1, on the reverse strand, counting down.
GAGGAGTGGTAGATAGTGAAGAGGGGTGTTTTAGTTTGCAGAGAGACTTGGACAAGTTGCAGAGCTGGGCCAAGAGGTGGCAAATGGAGTTTAATGCGGAAAACATAGAACATAGAACATAGAACAATACAGCACAGAACAGGCCCTTCGGCCTTCGATGTTGTGCCGACCAAAATAAAAAGCAATGCCCCTCCTAACTAAACCATTCCCTTCTCATCCATATACTTATCAACTAACCTCTTAAACGCCACCAAACTTGGCGCATCTACAACAGCTGCAGGCAGGGCATTCCACTCCCTAATCACTCTTTGAGTAAAGAACCTACCTCTGATATCCGTCCTATAACTCATACCCCTTAATTTAAAGTTGTGTCCCCTCGTGCTAGCTTTCTCCATCCTAGGAAAAGGCTATCACTGTCCACCCTATCCAAACCTCTAATTATCTTATATGCTTCAATAAGATCCCCCTTAGCCGCCTCCTTTCTAACGAAAACAACCTCAAATCCTTCAACCTCTCTTCATAGGACCTGCCCTCCATACCAGGCAACATCCTAGTAAACCTCCTCTGTACCCTCTCCAATGCCTCCACATCTTTCTTATAATGTGGCGACCAGAACTGCACACAATACTCCAAGTGCGGCCGCACTAGAGTTTTGTACAGCTGCAACATGATGCTGCGGCTCCTAAATTCAATCCCCCTACCAATAAAAGCTAAGACTCCATATGCCTTCTTAACAACTTTATCCACTTGACTGCCTACTTTCAGGGATCTATTGACACATACACCAAGATCCTTCTGTTCCTCAACACTATTAAGAGCCCTACCATTAGCCCTATACTCTACACATTTATTGTTCCTGCCAAAGTGCATTACCTCACACTTTTCCACATTAAACTCCATTTGCCACCTCTCGGCCCAGCTCTGCAACTTGTCCAAGTCACTCTGTAAACTAAAACACCCTTCTTCACTATCTACCACACCACCAACTTTAGTATCATCTGCAAATTTACTGATCCATCCCTCAATACCCTCATCCAGATCATTTATAAAAATTACAAACAGCAGGGGCCCCAAAACAGACCCCTGAGGCACACCACTCGTCACCGAACTCCACGATGAATATCTCCCATCAACCACCACCCTCTGTCTTCTATCTGCCAGCCAATTTCTAATCCAATTAGCTAAATCACCCTCTATTCCACACATCTGCATTTTCTGTAGAAGTCTTCCATGGGCCACCTTATCAAAAGCCTTACTAAAGTCCATATATACTACATCAACCGCCTTACCCCCATCCACCTCTCTGGTCACTTTCTCAAAAAACTCAATGAGGTTAGTAAGGCATGACCTACCCTTCACGAAACCATGCTGACTATCCCCAATCAATTCATTTCTCTCTAAATAACTATAAATCCTATCCCTAATAATTCTCTCCAATACCTTGCCCACCACAGAAGTAAGACTCACTGGCCTATAATTCCCAGGAAGGTCTCTCTTCCCCTTCTTAAACAATGGGACCACATTCGCCATCCTCCAGTCCTCCGGAACCACACCCGTAACCAACGAGGACCTGAAGATCAGAGCCAGAGGCTCTGCAATCTCCTCTCTTGCCTCCCAGAGAATCCTAGGGTAAATCCCGTCCGGCCCAGGGGACTTATCCAACTTCAAACCCTCGAGAATTTCTAACACATCCTCCCTATCTACTACAATACTCCCCAATTTGCAACCCTGTACCTCAGTGCTCTCCACAGCTACTTTTCCAGCACTCTGCGTGAATACCGAAGAGAAATATTTATTCAGTGGAAAAGTATGAGGTAATTCACTTTGGCAGGAATAACAAATGTGTAGAGTATAGGGCTAATGGTAGGACTCTTAACAGTATTGAAGAACAGAGGGATCTTGGTGTATATGTGCATAGATCCCTGAAAGTTGGCAATCAAGTCGATAAGGTTGTTAAGAAGGCACACGGAGTCTTAGCTTTTATTGGTAGGGGGATCGAATTTCGGAGCCGCAACGTCATGTTGCAACTGTATAAAAGTCTAGTGCGGCCGCACTTGGAGTATTGTGTGCAGTTCTGGTCCCCGCATTATAAGAAAGATGTGGAGGCGTTGGAGAGGGTACAGAGGAGGTTTACCAGGATGTTGCCTGGTATGGAGGGCAGGTCTTATGAAGAGAGGCTGAGGGATTTGAGGTTGTTTTCGTTAGAAAGGAGGCGGCTAAGAGGGGACCTTATCGAAACATATAAGATGATTAGAGGTTTAGATAGGGTGGACAGTGATAGCCTTTTTCCTAGGATGGAGAAAGCTAGCACGAGGGGACACAGCTTTAAATTAAGGGGTGATAGTTATAGGACGGATATCAGAAGTAGGTTCTTTACCCAGAGGGTGGTTAGGGAGTGGAATGCCCTGCCTGCGGCAGTTGTAGATGTACCAAGTTTGGTGACGTTTAAGAGGTTAGTAGATAAGTTTATGGACGAAAAGGGAATGGTTTAGGTTAGAGGGTCATTGCTTTTTCCTAATTGGTCGGCGCAACATCGAAGGCCGTAATGTTCTATGTTCTATGTTCTATAAGATTGTGATTTGAAGTAACCTGATGGGTGGATTGATAAAGGCCAGAGAAAGCTGACCAAATGTACTTCTAGCTTCTTGTGTTTCCGACTTGACTGCATTTCATGATAAATTCAGGGAAGGTATAGGGAGCAGCACCAACTTCTCTACATGGCCTTCTTTGATTTCGCTAACACCTTCACCTGTGAGGGATTGTGGGACATCCTTCTCAAATTCAGCTGACAACAGAAATTCCTCACCATTCTGTGTCTGCTCCACAATGTCACGCAAGCCGTGATCCTCAGCAATGGAACCATCACAGAACCAATAGGAGTGCACACTGAGGTCAAACAGGGCTGCATCATCATACCGATGGTCTTCTCCATCTTCTGCACAGCAGCTGTCCACCCAATCACCCTGAAGCTCCCCGCCTGCAGTGGAGCTAACCCACCGGACATACGGGAAACATTTCAACCTCTGGCACCGCTGGGCCAGGACAAACATCATCCCAACCTCTGTCATTGAGCTGTAGTCTGTCGACAGTACCTGTGTGTGTGTACACTCAGAGACCAAGCTATAGACTGTCATTGGCACATTCACTGAGGCACCTGAGAGAATAGGCCTCAGACTAAACAGCTGGAAAACAGAGGTTCTCTATCAGCCCACTCCCGCCATACAAAACTGCCTCCTGACCATCAGGATCTACGGTGAGGCCGTGGACAGTGTGGATCCTTTCCCAGACCTCGGGACCCTCTTGTCAGAGCGAGCAGAGATAGACAAATCCAGCATTGACTCCAATGTGCCAGTGCAGTCTTTGGACACCTGAGGAACAGAATGTTCAAAGCCTGAGAACTCAGTGTGCAGAGCAGCCATGGTCCCTGCCTTTCTGTCTGCATCAGGAACATGGATAACGTACACCTCAAATCCCTGGAGCGATATCGCAAACGTTGCCTCCACAAAATCCACTGTCAGATCGGTGTACCAATGTGAGTGTCCTCTCCCAGGCCGATATTCCCAGTATTGGTCACTGGGACCAATTGCAATTGGCTGAACCACATTGTCCACATGCCGAGCACTAGACTCCTGAAACAAGTGCTCTACAATAGAGGGCAGAGGAAACACCCTGAAATTCTCCATAAATAAATACAACATTCCCCTCAACACAAGAATTGCTTGCTTTGGGAAAAAAACGGCAAGGAAGCATCCATGAAGGCACCAATCACGTTGAGCATCACCAGGAAGAGCCTGAATCCACAGTGTCCCACCTCCTCTGTTCCCCCCCCCCCCCCCTCATCAAACACCCCCCTCCCCAAACCTGGTGCAGAGTCTACGGCTTCAGGATTGAATGATTCAGCCCCCATAGAACCCACGGCCTCTCCAAGGCACTGCCAAAGAAGGTGCTTCCCTACTTTATTGCATTGCTCTTGCACTTACCCCTTAAAGGCCGTGGATCTTAGCTAAATTAACTCTTTCTTTGTCACACCATGGAGGAGGAGTTAATATGGTGCCCAGTCACTCTCATCCCCCTCCAGCAGACACTTCCAAATCCATTGCTGCTTTTGACGTGTGATTGATGAGAGAAGAGCTGTGGATGTTGCCTGTATGGATTTCAGTAAGGCGTTTGACAAGTCCCTCCTGGTAGGTTGGTTAAAAAGGTTAAAGCTCCTGGCTCCTGGGATACAAGACGAGATGCTAGATAGGTAGAGAACTGGCTTGGCCACAGAAGACAGAGGGTAGCAGTCGAAGGGTCTGTGACTAATGGTGTTCTGCAGGGCTCTGTACTGGGACCGCTGCTGTTTGTCATACATATAAATGATCTGGGAGAATGTGTAACTGGTGTGATCAATAAGTTTGCAGATGACACAAAGATGGTTGGACTTGCGGATAGTGATGAACATTGTCAGAGAACACAGCAGGATACAGACAGGCTGGAAAATTGGGTGGAGAAATGGCAGATGGAATTTAATCCAGATAAATGCAAAGTGATGCATTTTAGTAGGACTAATGTAGGGGAGAGCTATCCCAGAGTAGAGATAGTTAACACAGTTTTGTGAAGGGAAGGTCGTGCCTCACAAACCTTTTTGAGTTCTTTGAGAAGGTGACCAAAGAGATGGCTGAGGGTAAAGCAGTTGATGTGGTGTATATGGATTTCAGTAAAGCATTTGATAAGGTTCCCCACAGTAAGCTATTGCAGAAAATATGGAGGCATGGGATTGAGGGTGATTTAGCGGTTTGGATCAGAAATTGGCTAGCTGATAGAAGACAGAGGTGGTAGTTGAAAGGAAACGTTCATCCTGAAATTCAGTTCGAGTGGTGTATCTCAGGGATCTGTTTTGGGGCCACTGCTGTTTGTCGTTTTTATAAATGACCTGAATGAGAGTGGAGAAGGATGGGTCAGTAAATTTGGGGATGACTATAAAGTCGGTGGAGTTCTGAACAGTGCAGAAGGATGATGCAGTTACAGAGGGACATAGATAAGCTGCAGAGCTGGGCTGAGAGGTGGCAAATGGAGTTTAATGCAGAAAAATGTGAAGTGATTCACTTTGGAAGGAATAACAGGAATACAGAGTACTAGGCTACTGGTAAGATACTTGGTGGTGTGGTTGAGTGGAGAGATCTCGGTGCTCATGTGCATAGGTCTCTGAAAGTTGGCATCCAGATTGATAGAGTTGTTAAGAAGGCGTACGGTGTGTTAGCTTTTATTGGTAGAGGGATTGAGTTTCAGAGCCCTGAGGTCATGTTGCAGCTGTACAAAACCGTGGTGCGGCCGTACTTGGAATATTGCATATAGTTCTGGTCGCCACATTATAGGAAGGATGTGGAAGCATTGGAAAGGGTGCAGAGGAGATTTACCAGGATGTTGCCTGGTATGGTGAGAAGGTTTTATGAGGAAAGGCTGAGGGACTTGCTGTTTTCGTTAGAGAGAAGAAGGTTAAGAGGTGACTTAATAGAGGCATTTAAGATGATCAGAGAATTAGATAGGATGGACAGATAAATAGGGTTGCCGACATTAAGGGCATTTAAATGGTCATTGGATAAACATGTACATGATATTGAAATAGTGTAGGTTAGATGGGCTTTAGATTGGTTACGTTGGTCGGCACAACATCAAGGGCCGAAAGGCCTGTACTGCGCTAGAATGTTTTATTTTCTAACACTGGCTAGGTTCGGTTGATTGACCATTATAAATTGCCCCTTTTCGTTAGGAGTCCAGATTGAGTAAATACATGGAGTTATGGTGATAAGGTCTGGATGGTTTGTTTTCAGTGCAGGCTCGATGGGCTGAATGGCCTCCTTCTGCACTGTAGGGATTCTCTGATTCTACCACTGTAGTGTTTTTCAGTGGCAGTTCAGACCTGAATCTCTGCACTCTGTGCAATGCAGAGATCGCAGTTGTGAATATCATTTAAAGCTTGGGGGGATGGGGCCTATTCATGCCAGAGTCTGACAGTTCCTGAACTCTGCACGTGCGCACTGGTCCTGCACTGTTAGCCTCTGGTTCTCCTTCAGCTCCCCCCCTCCCCACTCTATGACCCAATCGGAGCCTCTATCACCATTCCCAGGCCAATCCTGACCTCTTACCCCAACCAGCAGTGATGATTCCCCCACTCCCCATCCCGGCTGATCCCTCCCCATTCAAACTCTCTCCAGCAGATCACTGGCCCCTCCCCGAACTGATTTCTGGCCTCCCTCCAGCCCTGACTCCTGTATTCATAGCCCTGATCAATGAAACCAAGCATGCTGAATGTCTTCTTCACCACTCTGTCCACCTGTGACTCCACTTTCAAGGAGCTATAAGCCTGTACCCCAAGATCTCTTTGTTCTGTAACTCTCCTCAAAGCCCTACCATTAACTGAGTAAGTCCTGCCCTGGTTCAATCTACCAAAATGCATCACCTTGCATTTGTCTAAATTAAACTCCATCTGCCATTCATCAGCCCACTGGCCCAATTGCTCAAGATCCCGTTGCAATTGGAGATAACTTTCTTCATTGTCCACTATATCACCAATCTTGGTGTCATCTACCAACTTACTAATTATGCCTCTTATATTCTCATCCAAATCATTAATATAAATAATAAATAGCAGTGTACCCAGCACTGATGACACCAAAGTTGGAGGAGTGGTAGATAGTGAAGAGGGGTGTTATAGTTTGCAGAGAGACTTGGACAAGTTGCAGAGCTGGGCCAAGAGGTGGCAAATGGAGTTTAATGCGGAAAAGTGTGAAGTAATTCACTTTGGAAGGAATAACAAATGTGTAGAGTATAGGGCTAATGGTAGGACTCTTAATAGTGTTGATGAACAGAGGGATCTTGGTGTATATGTGCATAAATCCCTGAAAGTTGGCAATCAAGTCGATAAGGTTGTTAAGAAGGCATACGGAGTCTTAGCTTTTATTGGTAGGGGGATTGAATTTCGGAGCCGCAACGTCATGTTGCAACTGTACAAAACTCTAGTGCGGCCGCACTTGGAGTATTGTGTGCAGTTCTGGTCCCCACATTATAAGAAAGATGTGGAGGCATTGGAGAGGGTACAGAGGAGGTTTACCAGGATGTTGCCTGGTATGGAGGGCAGGTCTTATGAAGAGAGGCTGAGGGATTTGAGGTTGTTTTCGTTAGAAAGAAGGCGGCTAAGAGGAGACCTTATTGAAACATATAAGATGATTAGAGGTTTAGATAGGGTGGACAGTGATAGCCTTTTTCCTAGGATGGAGAAAGCTAGCACGAGGGGACATAGCTTTAAATTAAGGGGTGGTAGTTATAGGACGGATGTCAGAGGTAGGTTCTTTACCCAGAGGGTGGTAAGGATATGGAATGCCCTGCCTGCGGCAGTTGTAGATGCGCCAAGTTTGGTGGCGTTTAAGAGGTTAGTAGATAAGTTTATGGATGAAAACGGAATGGTTTAGGTTAGAGGGTCATTGCTTTTTCTTAATTGGTCGGCGCAACATCGAAGGCCGAAGGGCCTGTTCTGCGCTGTAATGTTCTATGTTCTATGTTCTGATCCCTGAGGCACACTGCTGGCCACAGGCCTCCAGTCTGAAAAACAACCCTCTACAAACATCGTCTGGCTTCTGTCAAAAAGCCAATTTTGTATCCATTTAGATACCTGACACTGGATCCTGTGAGATTTAACCTGATGCAACAACCTACCATGCTTTTCCTTGTCAAAGGCCTTGCTAAAGTCCATGTAGACAACATCAATTGCCCTGCCCTCATCTACCTTCTTGGTTACCCCTTCAAAAAACTCAATCAAATTTGTGAGACATGATTTTCCCCTCACAAAGCCATGCTGACTGTCCCTAATCAGTCCTTGCATCTCTAAATGCCTATAGATTCTGTCTCACAAAACACTTTCCAACAATTTACCCACCACAGATGTGAGGCTCACTGGCCTGTAGTTCCCAGGCTTTTCCCTGCAGCCCTTTTTAAACAAAGGCACATTTGCCACTCTCCAATCTTCAGGCTCCTCACCTGTGATTATCGATGATTCAAATATCTCTGCTAGGGGAACCGCAATTTCCTCCCTAGCCTCCCATAATGTCCTGGGATGCACTTCATCAGGTCCCAGGGATTTATCTACCTTGATGTGCTTTAAGACTTCCAGCACCTTCTTCCCTGTAATATGTACACTCCTCAAAACATCACTATTTGATGAGAGAGAGGAAAGCGAAGATAGTAATCTCAGGATTGCTGCCTGCGCCTCGGGAGAGCGAGAGCAGGAATAGTATGAGATGGAGGTTGAATACGTGGCTGAGGGACTGGAGCAGGGGGCAGGGATTCCGGTTCCTGGATCATTGGGACCTCTTTAGGGGCAGGTGTGACTTGTACAGCAAAGACGGGTGGCACCTGAATCCCAGGGGGACTAATATCTTGGCAGGAAGACTGGCTAGGGCTACTGGGGGGACTTTAAACTAGAAAGGTTAGGGGGAGGGAATAGTGATGTGGAGACTGGGAGCAAGGAAGTTAGCTTCCAGGTAGGGAAGAACTCTAGGCAGGATGAGAGGCAGGTTAGACGAGTAGGGGAGAAGGGAAATGTCCAGTCTGAGGGACTGAGCTGTGTCTATTTTAATGCCAGGAGTGTAGTAAATAAGGTGGATGAACTTAGGGCGTGGATTGCTTCTTGGGATTGTGATGTGGTGGCCATTACAGAGACTTGGATGTCTCAGGGACAGGACTGGGTACTACAGGTCCCGGGATTCAGATCCTTCAGGAAGGACAGGGAGGGAGGCAAAAGAGGTGGTGGAGCGGCACTGTTGATCAGGGACAGTGTCATGGCTGCAGAGAAGGTGGATACCGAGGAGGGAATGTCTACGGAGTCTCTGTGGGTGGAATTTAGGAATAGCAAAGGGTCGGTGACGTTGCTGGGTGTATTCTATAGGCCGCCCAATAGTGACAGGGAAGTTGAGGTGCAGATAGGGAAACAGATACTGGAGAGATGTAGAAATAACATAGTTGTTGTGATGGGAGACTTCAATTTCCCAAACATCGACTGGAATATCCCAAGGGTAAGGGGTTTGGATGGGGAAGAGTTTGTTAGGTGTGTTCAGGAGGGTTTCCTGACACAGCACGTGGACAAGCCTACAAGAGGAGAGGCTGTACTGGACCTAGTACTAGCTAATGAACCAGGACAGGTGATGGATCTCTCGGTAGGAGAGCATCTTGGGGATGGAGATCATAATTCTATGTCCTTCACCCTTGCATTGGAAAAGGATAGGATCAGGCAGGCTAGGAAGGTGTTTGTCTGGAATAAGGGGAAATATGAAGACATCAGGCAGATGTTGGGGCGAATAAACTGAAGGAGGTGTTCTTGGGGAAAAGCACAGAAGGAAGGTGGCAGATATTCAAGGAATGCTTGTCTGGAGCTCTGCACGACAACGTTCCGGTGAGACAAGGAGGTTTTGGTAGGACGCGGGAACCGTGGTGCACGAAGGCTGTGGTGAACATAGTCAGGAAGAAAAGAAAGGTGTATAAAAGGTTCAAAGAGCTAGGAGATGTTGGGGATCTAGAGAAGTATAAGGCTTATAGAAGAGAGCTTAAAAAGGAAATTAGGAGAGCCAGAAGGGGTCATGAGAAGGCCTTGGCTGGTAGGATTAAGGAGAATCCCAAGGCCTTCTACAAATATGTGAAAAGTAAAAGGATGAGAAGAGAAGGGATAGGACCTATAAAAGGTGAAGGGGGAAAAGTCTGTATGGAACCGGAAGAAATGGCAGAGGTGCTTAATGAGTACTTTGCCTCAGTATTCACGGTGGAAAGTGATCTGGGAGGATGCACTACAAGTTTGCGGCAGACTGAAAAGATTGAGTATGTAGATATTAAGGAAGCGGATGTGTTAGAACTTTTAAATGCTATCAAGATAGACAAGTCTCCGGGACCAGATGGGATGTACCCCAGGTTATTGTGGGAGGTGAGGGATGTCATTGCAGAGCCCCTGGCGATGATCTTTGCGTCGTCGATGGAGACGGGAGAGGTTCCGGAGGATTGGAGGATTGCGGATGTGGTCCCTATTTTCAAGAAAGGGAACAGGGATAGTCCTGGAAATTACCGACCGGTGAGTCTGACCTCAGTGGTTGGTAAGCTGATGGAGAGGCTTCTGAGGGACAAGATTTACGAGCATTTGGAGAAGTTTAGGTTGATTAGAAATAGTCAACATGGTTTTGTAAAAGGCAGGTCGTGCCTTACGAGCTTAATTGAGTTCTTCGAAAATGTGACTGAACACATTGACGAAGGAAGAGCAGTGGACGTGGTGTACATGGACTTCAGCAAGGCATTTGACAAGGTCCCACATGCAAGACTTCTTGAGAAGGTGAGAGGCCATGGGATCCAAGGGGCTTTGGCCTTGTGGATCCAGAACTGGCTTGCCTGCAGAAGGCAGAGGGTGGTTGTGGATGGCTCTTTTTCTGCATGGAGGTCGGTCACCAGTGGAGTGCCCCAGGGATCTGTTCTAGGACCCTTGCTGTTTGTCATTTTCATAAATGACCTGGATGAGGAAGTGGAGGGATGGGTGAGTAAGTTCGCTGATGACACGAAGGTCGGTGGTGTTGTGGATGGTCTGGAGGGATGTCAGAAGTTGCAGCATGACATCGACAGGATGCAAGACTGGGCGGAGAAGTGGCAGATGGACTTCAACGCGGATAAATGTGTTGTAGTCCATTTTGGCAGATCCAACGGGATGAATGAGTACACTATCAAAGGTAGAAGCCTTAGCTGTGTGGAAGAGCAGAGGGATCTTGGGGTCCGAGTCCATAAGACTCTCAAATCGGCCTCCCAGGTGGAGGATGTGGTTAAGAAAGCTTACGGTGTACTGGCCTTCATTCATCGAGGGATTGAGTTCAGGAGTCAGGAGGTAATGCTGCAGCTTTATAGGACCCTTGTCAGACCACACTTGGAGTACTGTGCGCAGTTCTGGTCGCCTCACTATAGGAAGGACGTGGAAGCTATTGAAAGGGTGCAGAGGAGATTTACAAGGATGTTGCCTGGATTGGGAGGCATGCCTTATGAAGACAGGTTGAGGGAGCTGGGACTGTTCTCCCTGGAGAGACGAAGGTTGAGAGGCGACCTGATAGAGGTTTACAAGATGTTGAGAGGAATAGATAGGGTGGACTCTCAGAGACTATTTCCCAGGGCTGAAATGGTCGTGACGAGAGGGCACAGATTTAAGGTGCAGGGAAGCAAGTACAGAGGGGATGCTAGGGGAAAGTTTTTCACTCAGAGGGTGGTGAGTGAATGGAATCGGCTGCCGTCGGTGGTGGTCGAGGCAAACTCGCTGGGGTCTTTTAAAAGACTTCTGGATGAGTATATGGGATCCAATGGGTTTGGGGGTTATAGATAGGTCTATGGCTGGGTAGGTTTTGATGTGTTCGGCACAACTTGTGGGCCGAAGGGCCTGTTTGTGCTGTAGTGTTCTATGTTCTATTTATTTCCCCAGTAATGAATGACAGAGAGATACTGAGGGAGAAAGGGAGGGAGGAATAGAGAACGGGAAAATATTTACAGGATGGATAAACATAGAAAGAACAGAGAATCAGGTCAGTGGGACCTCCCAAATTTCAGGGACTAATGGGAGGATTAGGGGGTCACGTTTGGGACGGAGCTGAGGGGACATTTCTTCACCCAAAGAATGGTGAGCCTAACGTTCATGCTTTTCTCAACAGTCAATAGTGATGGGAAATATTCATTTAGTATCTCACCCATCTCTTGTGGATCCGCACATAGATTAGTTTTTCTATGTTCTATCTTGTTGACCCCTAAGAGGTCCTACTCTCTTCCTTGTTACTCTTTTGCCCTTTATGTATTTGTAGAAGCTCTTTGCATTCTCCTTTACCTTATCTGCCAAAACAAACTCAACAGCCTAATCCTGCTTTCTCCCCATAACCTTTGATCCCATTCACCCCCGGTGCTGTATCCAGCCGCCTCTTGAATACATTCAATGTTTTGGCATCAACTACTTCCTGTGGGAATGAATTCCACAGGCTCACCATTCTTTGGGTGAAGAAATGTCCCCTCAGCTCCGTCCCAAACGTGACCCCTAATCCTCCCATTAGTCCTTGAAATTTGGGAGGTCCCACTGACCTGATTCTCTGTTCTTTCTATGTTTATCCATCCTATAAATATTTTAACCACTCTTCCTGTCTCCCATCTCATAATCGAATTTTTTCTCTCTCTCTGAACCTCAGGTTTTATCGTTACTTCTCTGACTGTTCAGTAGCTCTTTTCTTCCCTCTCTCTTTCCAGCTGTCTTGCTTGTTCATTTTCTTTCTCTCACCTTCTCACTCTGTGTCTCCCCTTTCATCTGATTTTCACTTTCTGTATACCCCCCTCCTTTTCTCCCTCGGTATCTGTCATTCATTTCTGTAGATTTTGCTCCTGATTTTCCCCCTCTCTCTCTCTCTCTATCTTTCTCACTTGCTGTCTTCTTGCTCTGTCTTTATCTTTCTCTGTCTCACTTTTTTGCTATCTCTCTATTTTTCTCATTCTCTCCCTCACATTGACTCTCCCTCTCACTGTCTCTTCCTCTCACCCTCTCTCCCTCTCACCACCCTTCCCCTCACCGTCTCCATTTCTCCCTCTCACTATCTCTCCCTCTCTGTCTCTTTCTCTGTGTATATCTTTCTCTCTTTCTGTCTCCCTCTCTCTCTGTCTTTCTCTTTCTTTCTCTGCCTGTCTCTCTGTCTGCCTGTCTCTGTCTTGTTCTATGTCTCTCCGCATCTCTCTGTCTGTCTGTGTGTCTGTCTCTCTCTCTGTCTCTCTCTCTCCATCTGTCTGTCTGTGTGTGTGACTCTCTCTCTCTCCCTGTGTGTCTCACTCTGTTTCTCTCTCTGTCTCTGTCTCTCTCCTTCTCTGTCTCTCTCTGTCTCTGTCTTTCTGTCTCTCTCTCTCTGTCTCTCTCTCTGTCTCTCTCTCTCTCTCTCTGTCTGTCTGTGTGTGTCTCTCTCTCTGTCTCTCTCCCTGTGTGTCTCACTCTATTTCTCTCTGTCTCTCTCTTTCTCTGTGTCTCTCTGTCTCCCACTCTCTGTCTCCCACTCTCTGTCTCTCTCTCTGTGTGTGTGTGTGTGTGTGTGTGTGTGTGTGTCTCTGTCTCTTTCCCTGTGTATCTCGCTCTATTTCTCTCTCTGTCTCTGTCTCTCTCTTTCTCTGTGTCTCTGTCTTTCTGTCTCCCACTCTCTCTCTATCTCTGTCTCTCACTCTCTCATTCTCTCTTTCTCTCTCTCTCTCTCTCTCTGTCTCTCTGTCTCTCTTTCTGTCTCGTTCCATTTCTCTCTCTTTACACCTCTCTGTCTGTCTTTGAACTGGGTAGTTATCATTTGCCTAAACGATCTCTGCTTCCATCAGAATTAATCAGAGGCTGCTCTCAGAGACACGTATACAAGTTAGTGTTAATTTGCCTGTGAATGCATTAAAGCTAATGAAACCTGAGTGGTGGGGAATCCTCTGGGGGCCCATTAATCACTCGCCTCGACAGGCAGCCTTGATTACAAGTGGCAAGAAATTCATTAGAGTGGAGTCACTGACAACTTTTATCTATCTGCCAGATCTGAGTCATTAGGCAGCCAAATTAAAGCTATGATGGTGATGATGAAATTCATCGGTTGTTTATCTTGTGTGGTTTAATCCATCTGATTGTACATCATCTGATGGGACTGGTGTGGCAGGACACAGGCTTACCAGCTAACAGGCCGAGGGTGGCACTGAGGACGGGCGTAAGCGACATTCTGCCTGCTCCCTCGTATCACATCTTCCTGATCTTCTGAATATCTTCTCCCTCTTCCTTTCTCACTCTTTCTCAGTGTCTCTCATTCACTCCCACTCCCTCTCTTGCACTCATTCCCATTCTCACTCACTCCCACTCCCTCCCACTCTCACTCACTTCCACTCACTCCCACTCCCACTCCCTCTCTCTCACTCATTCCCACTCCTTTCTCATTCACTCCCACTCTTTCTCTCCCACTCATTCCCACTTCCTCTCTCTCACTCACCCCCCCTCCCTCGCTCTTAATCACTTCCACTTCCATTCTCATTCACTCCCTCCCATCTCTCCCACTCACTCCCACTCTTTTTCCCCCTCTGTCCCACTCTCTCTCTAACTCACTCTCACTTTTCATCACTCCCACTCTCACTCACTTCCACTCTCTCACTTATTCCCATTCCCTCTCTTTCCCACTCTATCACTCCCTCTCTCTCCCATTCACTCCCACTCTCCCACTCTCTCTCTCTGTCTCACTCTCTCACTGTCACTCATTCTCAATCTCTCTCTCTTCCCTCTGTCCCACTCTCTTGCTCTCTATTTCTCTCTCACTGGATCTCTCGGTCTTTATCTCTCTTTATCATTTGTTTACATCTTTCTGATAGTGAGAATCCTTTTGCAATTAAATGCATAATGCTGAAATAACATTTTAAACAAAAAATCTTTCCACTAACAATTTCCCAGAATTGATTGAACCGATTTCCAGTTCAGTTCAGGAATTGGTGATTGGCATTTCTAGATATTTGGCTGATGTGGTGAGTGCTGATTGGCTGTGAGATCGACACCAGTGCATTTACAGCAGCAGTCATTGGTTAACAAATTCCAGCCAATCACAGAGACCAACCGCAGCGTCACCAACTGGAGCCAGAGTATTATTGTTTAATGTTTATTCTTCCATGGAACGAGAGTGTTGCTGACAGCTTTTATTGCCCGTCCCTAATTGCCTCTTGACAAGGTGATGAGCTCCCTTCCAATCTCTGTTGTCACTGTAGGTACACCCACTCTGCTGTTAGAGAGGGAGTTCCAGGATTTTGACCCAATGGCAGTGAAGGAACAGTGATATATTCCCAGACAGCAAGGTGAATGAGGAGAATCTCCAGGCAGGGGGAGGGTCGGGGGGGAATGTTCTCAGGTTTTTGATTTTACCAAGGAAGCAAATACTGCCCAGGACGTGGTGACAGACTCTGGTGATGGTTTGATTCGTTGGAAGTGGTCATTACCTGGCACTTGTTTGAAGCAAATGTTACTTGTCAGCCCAAACCTGGATATTGTCCAGGTCTTGCCATATTTAAATGTGGACTGCTTCATTATCTTGCAAATGTTGCTGAACATTGTACAATCATCAGTGAACATATCTGGCCTTATGATGGAAGAAAGATCATTGTTGAAGCATTAACTGAGATACACATATCCCAACCTATCTGTCATCCAAAGGTACAGGTCAGGGATATGATGGAACACTTCTCACTTGCCTGGATGGGTGCAGTTCCAACAACACTCAAGAAACTTGATCCCATCCAAGACAAAGCAGCCCAAATCATTGGCACCACATCTACAAACATTCAATCCTTTCATTACCAACATTCAGTAGCAGCAGTGTGTACTTTCTATAAGATGCACGGCAGCAAAGTTCCTTAGACAGTACCTTCCAAACCCACAATCATTTCAATCTGGAAGGATAAGGGCAGCAGGTAAATGGGAACACAACCATCTGCAAGTTCCCCCCCACAATCCTGACTTGGAAATATATTGCCATTCTTTCACAGTTGCTGGGTCAAAATCCTGGCATTCCCTCCCAAATGGCACTGTAGGTCAACCCACAGCACATGGGCTGCAGCGATTCAAGAAGGTAGCTCACCATCACCTTCTCCAGGGCAAATAGGGATGGGCAATAAGTACTGGCCCAGCTAGTAATGCCCATGTCCCACAGATGAATAAAGAAAACGTAATGTTAAGGGCTTGGATGGAGTAGAGTTCTTGAAATACGTACAGGAGAAGTTTTTAAATCAATATGTGGAGGGCCCATCAAGGGAGGGAGCTGTGCTGGATCTGATTTTGGGGAATGAAACCTGACAGGTGATTGATGTGGTGGGGGAACATTTTAATGATAGCGATCACAACAAGTGCAATTTAAGCTTGTTAGGGACAAGGAAATAGACAAACTGCAAAAGAAATTTTGAATTTGGAGGGCAGATTTTAGTAAAATAAGATAGGATCTAGACTGGGAACAGTTACTAATGGGAAAATCTACAGAGAGCAGTGGGAGGCACTCAGAAAGCAAATGGGGAGGGTACAAGCCCAACACGTTCCCTCGAGGGTGATAGAAAGGGATAACAAGCCCAGAGAACCATGGATAACCAGAGATATTGAGGATACAATGAGAAGAAAAAGAAAGGCTTTTAAAAAGTACAAGGAAACCAAATCAGTGGAAGCATTAGTGAGTGATAAGAAATGCAGTGAGCAGCTTAAGGAAGCAATTAGAAATAAGGGGCTATGAGAAAGCTCTGGCTGGTAAAAGTAGGGAAAATCCCAAGTTATTCTCTAAGAATATCAATGGGAAAAGGATAACCAAGGAAAGAGTAGGGCTCCATTAGAGAACAAGGGGGTAATCTGTGGGTGGAGCCAATGATCATTGGTAAAGTGTTGAATGAATACTTCACATTCATCTTTATCCAAGAGAATGAGGATGATGGTCTGGAATTCAGGAAGAGAGACTGTGAGGTTCTTGAGCAAATTGACACAGGAAAGACAAATGTATTGGAGATGTTGGCAGTGGATAAATCCCCAGGTCCAGATGAATTGTGCCCCAGGCTGCTTTCCACCATCACCATGGGAGGTAAGGGAGGAGATTGCAGGGGCTCTGACCCAAATTTTCAATTCCTCTCTGACCATGGGGGAGGTGACAGACGACTGGAGAACAGTTAATGTGGTTCCGCTATTTAAGGAGGATTGTGGAGATAAATCAAAGAAGTACAGACCAATGAGTCTCATGTCAGTGGTTGGGAAACTATTAAAGAAATCTTTGAAGGAGAGAATCTATGTCCATTTGGAGAGGCAAAGCTTGATCAGAGAGAGTCAGCATGGCTTCATCAGGGGGAGGTCATGCATTTGATGCATGATGCAAAAATCTAATTGAACTTTTCGAGGAGGTGACCAGGTGTGTAGACAAGGAGAGTGCTGTTGATGAAGTTTGTATAGATTTCAGCAAAGCCTTTGACAGGGTCCCACATGGGAGACTCATAAAGACCACAGGGATCCAGGATAATTCGATAAAGTGGATTCAAAATAGGCTCAGTTGTCAGAGACAGAGGGTGTAGACAGAAGCTGTTTTAGTGACTAGAAGCCAGTGTCCAGTGGCGTACCACAGGGATCTGTGCTGGGCCCCCTGTTATTCATCATTTATATAAATGAGATTGATGACTTGTGTGGGGGGTAGGATTAGTAAGTTTGTGGATGACACAAAGATTGGCTGCATGGTTAACAGTGAGGCGGAGTGTCTTGGGCTACAAGGTACAGACAGAATGGTCAATGGGCAGATCAGTCACAGATGGAATTTAACCCTAAAAAGTGTGAGGTGATACACTTTGGAAGGAGTAATTTAAGAAGGGAGTAGTCAGTGAATGGTAGGGCACTAGGAATGAATGGTGGAACAAAATGACCTTGGTGTGTTTGTCCACAGATCTCTGAAAGTGGAAGCGTCTGTTAGTACAATGGTGGAAAGGGCATATGGGACACTCACCTTTATCAATCGAGGGATAGATTACAAAAGCAGGGACATCATGCTGGAGTTGTATAGAACTTTGGTGAGGCCACAGGGCTGAAGCACTGTGTGCAGTTCTGGTCACCACATTATCGGAAGGATGTGATTACAGTGGAGGGGTTGCAGAGGAGATTCACCAGGATGCTGCCTGGGATGGAATATTTCAGTTATGAAGAGAGGTTGTATAGGCTTGGGTTGTTTTCACTGGAGCAGAGAAGACTGAGGGAGTGACCTGATCGAGTGTTCAAGATTGAGAGTAAGGAGCAGCTGTTCCCCTTAGCTGAAGGGTCAGTCACCAGGGGACAGAGGTTCAAGATGAGGGGCAGGAGGTTTGGGGGAGATGTGAGGAAAAGCTTTTTACCCAGAGGGTGGTGAGGGTCTGGAATGCGCTGCCTGGGAGGGTGGTGGAGACGGGATACCTCACATCCTTTAAAAAGTACCTGGATCAGCACTTGGCAAATTATAACATTCCGGACAATGGGCCAAGTGCTGGCAGGTGGGATTAGGTGGGAGTTCAGGTAATTCGTGTGTGTGAATGCAGACTCTATGAGCCAAAGTCCTATTCTGCACTGTATGATTGGGTGATTCTAGCTGAAGAATGGTTATGTCTAGGACACAATCCTGTGGAACTGCTGCTGTGATGTTCTGGAGCTGAGATAATTCACCTCCAACCACTGCGACCATCTTCTTTTGGACCAGGTATGAGTCCAGCCAGTGGAGGGGTTTCCCCTGATTGACTGCAGTTTTTCTTGGGCTCCTTGATGCCACACTCTGTCAGGTTTTAAAGAAATTGGTTCTGGGATGTGGATATCTTTGACTGGGCCAGTATTGCCGTGCTTCATTGCTGCTGAGTTAAGTGGCCATTTCAGAGTGGAGTTAAGAGCCAAGCTTATGGTTTTGGTCTGATGTTACTGTAAGCCAGACCCGCTTCCCTAAGGGAAGGCAGCGATATATTGTCTCTGTGTTAGTAACCCAGGGAACCAGGATAATGCTCTGGGGTTTCTGGATTCGAACCCCACCATGGTGAGTGGTAAAATTTAAATTCAATAAAAATCTGGAATTAAAGACCTAATATGGAAAAGCCCATCTTTCTCTACTAGTGCCCTTTAGGGAAGGAAATGTGCCATCTTTCCCCAGCCTGCCCTACAGGTGACTCCACATTGTACAAGACACTCCGTTGTATCCAAAGGAATAAAACTAAATGGACCAATTGTCATTAGAGGATGTGGTGGAAATGACAGAGGGAAGCCCCATCCTGCTGACCCTGCAACACCCTCCTCACCAGCATCTGGGAGCTTGTACCAAAATCAGCTGAGCTGTCTCACAGACTGATCAAAGAACAGCCTGACACAGTCATTCTCACACAGTCATACCTTACAGATAATGTCTCAGACATCACTGTTCCTGCCCACCTGTACTACAGAGCCAGCAGAGGTGGTGACAGGTGGCACAGTGGGATATAGTTGGGAGGGAAATGCCCTGGAAGTCCTGGGGTTGGGGAACTTCATTGTTCATCACCAAGAGTGCCTGTGTAATCCCGCCAGAGACAGGCAGCATTTCACTGAATGTAGCGTCAAGGAGGCCTGGGAATTCCCATTGGAATCTGATTCGAGTCACAGCTGATCTGAAGGGAGATGGTTGTGGTGATTGGAGGTCAGTCATCTCAGCTCCAGGACATCACTGCAGGAGTCCCTCAGGTCAGTGTCCTGGAATGAACCATCTTCAGTTGCTTCATCGATAACCTTCCCTCCATCAAATCATCAGATGTGGAAATATTCACTGATGATTGGCCCGACAAGTGATGAGTAACATTTCTCCACATAAATACCAAACAATGACCAACTAGAGAACAAAGAACAGGAGAAATCCAGCAGAGGAACAGACCCTTCAACCCCTGCAAACCTGTGCTGATCACGATGCTCTTACTAAACTCAATAAAAACCCTGCTGCCCTTACTCAGTTCATACCCCTGCATTCCCTCCCTATCCATGTCCCCATCTGGATGCCTCTTAAATGTTCCTGCTTCCACCCCCTCCTCTGGCAGCACATTCCAGGCACCCACCTCTCTCTCTACGTGGAAAAACTCCCCCCTCACATCTCCCTTAAACTCTCCCCCCTCTCACCTTGAACCTCTGCCCTCCCTCTCCTCCTTACTCAAACCTCTCACCCTCTAGAAATCCTCTGCTGACTGTGCTGTTGAGATGGCACAGTGGGGTTAGCACTGCTGTCTCCCAGCGGCAGGGATCCGGGTTCGATTCCTGGCTCGGGTCACTGTCTGTCTGTGCGGAGTCTGCACGCTGACCCTTCCATCCCGGGAGGAAAAGCCTCTGATTATCCACCCTGTCTGCGCCCCTCATCATTTTATAGACCAGGTCTCCCCTTGGCTGCTGTCTTTCCAGTGAAAACGATCCTCGTTTATCCAACCTCTCCTCATCGCCAACACCCTCGAGACCAGGCAACATCCTGGCGAACCTTCTTCTCCAAAGCTTCCACCTTCTGGTAGTGTGGGGTGACCAGAATTACACGCAATGCTCCAAATGCAGCCTAACCAAGGTTTTACATCACTGGAACATGATTTTCCAACTCTTGTACTCAAGAGGATCTAACCACTGCCCCTTGACATTCAATGATGTTCCCATTGCTGAATCTCCCACTATCCACATTCTGGGGGATTATCAAAGGGCAGAAACTGAACTTGACCGACTGTATAAAAACTGTGGCAACAAGGGCAAGTCAGAGGCTGGGAACTCTGCAGTGAATAACTCACCTTCCCAAAGCCTTCCCATCATCTACAAGCTGCAAGTCAGGAGTGTGATGGAATACTCCCCACTCGCCTGGATGGGTTCAGCTCCAACAACACTCAAGAAGTTCAACACCATCCAGGAAAAAGCAGCTGTGCTTGATTGGCACCACCAATGGACAGCGCCATTCATGTGTGCCATCTACAAGATGCATTGCAATAGCCCAGTAAGGTTCCTTAGCAGCTACCAAACCCACAATCATTACCATTGAGAAGAACAGTAAGAAGTCTCACAATACCAGTTTAAAGTCCAATAGGTTTAGTAGCACAAGCTTTGAAAACGCTGCCCCTTCATCAGATGATGAAAGGACAGCCCACTCACCTGATGAAGGAGCAGCATTTGGAAACCTTGTGCTACTAGATAAACCTGTTGGACTTTAATCTGGTGTTGTGAGATTTCTTACTGTGCCCACCCAGTCCAACACTGGCATTGCCTCATTACATCTGAAGGACAAAGACAGCAGATACCTGGGAACACCACCACCTGCAGGTTCCCCTCTAAGTCACTCGCCATTCTGGCTTGGAAATATATAGGCTGTTCCTTCATTGTGGTTGAGTCAAAATCCTGGATTCCCTCCCAAACAGCATGGTGGGTGTACCTACATCACAGGTGAAGGTTTCAAAAGGCAGCTCACCACCACCTTCCCAAGGGGCAATTAGGGATGGATAAGGAATGTCAATCTAGCCAGTGACACTTATATACCATAAATTATAAAATGACATTTGCTGAATCCAACATGTTCTGTTTTATTGGCTCTAGAATGTCCTATTTTAAGAAATCACCAGAAATACACTCCAAGATATTCTGGAATATTCATGATTCCAAAACCAAATGGGTCTGTAAGAACCTTCATCGATTTCATTCAATTAAACAAATCAGTAGAACACCAGACCTCCCTGATTGCCTCAGTGGATAAGAGTCTTCTCAAACCCGCCAAGAACATCCTCGTTTCCAAACTGGACATGAGTAATAGATGTTGACAGTTGTGTCTGAAGCCAGATCATTGACCATGTTTATAACGCCGTCTGTGTGTTATTGTTTCAATCAATTACCCTTTGGATAAAAGCAAATTACTGCAGATACCAGAATCTGAAACCAAAAGAGAAAATGTTTCAGCGTCATCTGGACTCAAAACATCAGCTCTTTTCTCTCTTTACAGATGCTGCCAGACCTGCTGAGATTTTCCAGCATTTTCTCTTTAGATTACCCTTTGGAATTACCTTCATTCTAGAAATGTTTTAGAGGACAATGTCTCATTATGGAAGGAGTGACTTGTCAGACAGATAATATAGTCGTACATTAGCTCCATCAGAGTGGAATGTGATCACATTCGGAGCTGTTCTAACTCTCTGACAGGATCAAAAACTGAATGAAATATATGGGCTCACCAAACCTATGATCACATGCCTTGGTCACATGGTACACACCATTGGAACCACAGTTAATCCACAAAAATACATCAGTACTCAGAGAATTTCCATAACTCTGGAATATTACTGAGCTTCAGAAATTACGTGATGGTCAATGAAGTCGACAAGTTCCTACCAAATTAACCAAGTTCACTGAGCCCTTGCGGCAGCCGTTAGGACAGAGTAAATGGTGGGTGCTGGAATATAGAACATCTAAATCCTTTCACAAGGATTAAACAACTCTTAACCTCTTCTGAAATCCTGATTTGTCATGATCCAGAATTACTAACCATAATTGTGGGCCAAAGGGCCTCTCCCTGTGCCGTACACTTCTATGACAGCAAGCGATCCATCATCTATAGCTCTGTGGGCAGTTTTATTTCAAGTGTGGAGAGACAGCAAGCACAGACCGGTCTATTGTGCTTTGGGGTCACTTGCAGGAACAGAACAACAGTACGCCAGGATCGAAAAGAAGCATTAGCAGCAAAATGGGTGTACAAATAATTTTCAGATTTTTTCATTGAATTTGATTTCACAATTGAAACAGATCATAAGCCTCATCATCCTTCTGAATGTGAAAGAAATTGCAAAGATATCATCCAAAATCTAGTGGTTCAATTTAAAATTGATGAGATATGACTCCATTAAAGAGTATATACAAGGGAAGTAACATTGGCAGGCGTATTGTTTAGAATATAGTGTTCAATTACGGTCAATTCTTAGTGTCAATTCTTGAATAGTGTTCAGTTCTGATCTTAATGTTACCAGAAAGATGTAGCGGCTTTGAATGGCGCAAATTGCGGATGACATTAAAGTCGGAGGAGTTATAGACAGTGAGGATGGGTGTTATAGTTTGCAAAGGAACACAAATAAGCTGCAGAGCTGGGCCGAGAGGTGGCAAACTGAGTTTCATATGGAAGAGTGTGAGGTGATTCACTTTGGTAAGAGTAACAGGAGTACAGAATATAGGGCTAATGGAAGGACCCTGAATAGTGTTGACAAGCAGAGAGATCTCAGTGTACACGTGCATAGCTCCCTAAAAGTTGGCACCCAGGTTGATAAGGTTGTTGACAAGGTGTACGATGTGTTAGCTTTTATTGAATTTCGGAGTCGTGACGTCATGTTGCAACTGTACAAAACTCTAGTGCGGTCGCACTTGGAGTATTGTGTACAGTTCTGGTTGCCACATTATAGGAAGGATGTGGAATCATTGGAAAAGGTGCAGAGGCAATTTACCAGGATGTTACCTGGTATGGTGGGATGGTCTGAT
This sequence comes from Sphyrna mokarran, assembly GCA_024679065.1. Classification (NCBI taxonomy): domain Eukaryota; kingdom Metazoa; phylum Chordata; class Chondrichthyes; order Carcharhiniformes; family Carcharhinidae; genus Sphyrna; species Sphyrna mokarran. The sequence goes on along the minus strand of JAGIQG010000007.1, from coordinate 1,412,885 downwards.
GAGGAAAGGCTAAGGGACTTGAGGCTGTTATCGTTAGAAAGAAGAAGGCTAAGACCAAGGATTAGTTAGAGTGGACAGTGAGAGCCTTTTTCCTCGAATGAAGATGGCTAATACGAGGGGACACAGCTTTAAATTAAGGGGTGGTAATTATAGGATGGATGTCAGAGGTAGGTTCTTTACTCAGAGGGTAGTAAGGGCGTGGAATATCTTGCCTGCAGCAGTTGTGGACTCGCCAACTTTAAGGATGTTCAAATGGTCAGTGGATAGGCATGTGGATAACATTGGAATAGTTTAGATTAGAGGGTCATTAGATTGGTTCCATTGGTCAGCGCAACATCGAAGGATGAAAGGCCTGTACTGCGCTGTAATGTTCTATGTTTTATGTTTGGAAAGGGTAAAGAATAGATTTACTAGGATGTTGCCTGGTGTGGAGGGAATTAGCTATGAGAAGAGGTTGGGGAAGCTTGATTTGTTCTCACTGGAATGTCAGAGGTTGAGGGGAGACCTGATAGAAGTCTACAAGATTATGAGGGGCATGGACAGAGGGGATAGTCAGAAGCTTTTTCCCACGGAGTAAGTATCAATTACTAGGGGTCATAGGTTTAAAGTGCAAGGGGCAAGGTTTAAGGGAGATGTATGAGGCACGTTTTTTACACAGAGAATAATGAGTGCCTGGAACTCGCTGCTGGGGGAGGTAGTGGAAACGGATATCTTTCTAATACTAGTAGAAGGAATCAAACAAGAGGATTGACACCTCATCAAGGAGGTTGAAGAAGATACATCCTTAATCACCCAACATTTACCAGCTACTGTAAAGTGTAGGAAATGAAATAAGTCCAGCAAAGAATGTCTTCAAGTCAAGAAATATTGTCTGAAAGGATAGACAGCATACATCCACACTAATTCAACATCGGGGCAGCACTTTGTGCAAGCGGTTGATACAGGCTCTTCCCGCCAACCTTCATCTCACCTCATTAGCATATCTGTCTCTGTCTTCCAGAATGCATTTAGTTATTCACTTCATTTATATTCATGATTTGGATAAGAATTTAGGGGCCATGATTAATAAGTTTGTAGCTGACACCAAGATTGGTGACATAGTGGACAGTGAAGAAGGTTATCTTGGATTGCAACGGGATCTTGGGCCAGTTGGCTGATGAATGGCAGATGGAGTTTAATTTAGATAAATGAACGGTGATGTATTTTGGTAGATTGAACCAGGGCAGGACTTACTCAGTTAATGATAGGGCACTGGGGAAAGTTACAGAACAAAGAGATCTCAGGGTACAGGTTCATAGCTCCTTGAAAGTGGAGTCACAGGTGGACAGAGCGGTGAAGAAGGCATTTGGCATGTTTGGTTTCATCGGTCAGAACATTGAATACAGGAGTTGGGACGTCTTGTTGAACTTGTACAAGACATTGGTAAGGTTGGAATACTGTTAACAGTCTGGGCACCCTATTATAGGAAGTTTATTATTAAACTAGAAAGATTGCAGAAAAGATTTACTAGGATGTTACCAGGACTTAGTTTGATTTATAAAGAGAGACTGAATAGACTGGGACTTTTTTCCCTGGAGCGTTGGAGGCTGAGGGGTGATCATGTAAGATCATGATGAATGTAGCCATTAAATCTTAACCATTGATTATTATTATAAAGGTCTTTATCATTATAAATCATTGCCTTTTGGAATAACATTCATAGCAGCCCTATTCCAAAGATAAATGAATCAGATTTTAAGTATCTCTCTGGTGTACAATGTTATCTGAATGATATTCTAATTATAAGATCAGTGAACATGAGTGCTTAAACAATGGACCTACTATTGAGGAATGAGCCTGGCCAGGTGGCTGACATTTCAGATCGGGAATAGTCACCACAATTCAGTAAACTTTAAGGTACTAATGGATAAAGGTAAGTGTAGTTCTCGAGTTAATGTGCAAAATTGGGGGAAGGTTAATTACAATAATATTAGGCAAAAACTGAAGAATGTAGATTGGAGGCAGATGTTTGAGGGCAAATCAACATCTGGCATGTAGAAAGCTTTCAAGTATGAGTTGATAGGGATTCAGGATCGGCACATTCCTGTAAGGATGAAGGATAAGTATGGCAAGTTTTGGGAACCTTGGATAATGAGAGACAGTGTGAGCCTAGTCAAAGAGAAAAAGGAAGCCTTTGTCAAAGGTAGGAGGCTGGGAACACACGAAGCAAGTGTGGAATATAAGGAAAGTTAAAAGAAAGTAGAAAGAAAGCAAGGAGTAAGGAGGTCTAAAACAAAGAACAAAAAAGAACAAAGAACAGTAAAGCACAGGAAACAGGCCCTTCGGCCCTTCAAGTCTGTGTCGCGCATTAGTCCAACTAGAACATTTGTTTGTATCCCTCCATTCCCTGGCTGCTCATGTGACTATCCAGGTAATTCTTAAACAATCCGAGCATGTCTGCCTCCACCACCCTACTTGGCAGCGCATTCCAGGACCCCACCACCCTCTGTGAAAAAAAAACTCTCTGAGAGCGAAGTTATACCTCACCCCTCTCACCTTGAGCCTGTGATGCCTTTGTTTAAGAAGGGTAACAAGAATAATCTGGGTAATTACAGGCCAGTGAGCCTTATTGTCAGTGGTACATAGAACATAGAACATTACAGCACAGAACAGGCCCTTCGGCCTTCGATGTTGCGCCGACTAATATAAAAAGCAATGCCCCTCCAAACTAAACCATTCCCTTCTCTTCCATATACTTATCAACTAACCTCTTAAACGCCACCAAACTTGGCGCATCTACAACCGCTGCAGCAGGGCATTCCACTCCCGAACCACCCTTTGGGTAAAGAACCTGCCTCTGATATCCGTCCTATAACTATCACCCCTTAATTTAAAGCTGTGTCCCCTCGTGCTAGCTTTCTCCATCCTAGGAAAAAGGCTATCACTGTCCACCCTATCTAAACCTCTAATCATCTTATATGTTTCGATAAGGTCGCCTCTTAGCCGCCTCCTTTCTAACGAAAACAACCTCAAATCCCTCAGCCTCTCCTCATAAGACCTGCCCTCCATACCAGGCAACATCCTGGTAAACCTCCTCTGTACCCTCTCCAATGCCTCCACATCTTTCTTATAATGTGGGGACCAGAACTAGGGAAATTATTGGAGAGGATTCTTCAAGACAGACTTTATTTTCACTTGGAAATAAGTTGACGTGTTAGTGAGAGGCAACATGGTTTTGTGAAGGGCAGGTTGTGCCTCACTAACTTCGTTGAATTTTTCGAGGAAGTGATGAAGATGATTGATGAGGGTGGGGTGGTGGATGTTGTCTACATGGACTTCAGTAAGGCCTTTGACAAGGTGCCTCATTAGCAGACTGGTGCAGAAGGTGAAGTTGCATGGGATCAGAGATGAGCTGGCAAGGTGGATATAAAACTGGCTCGGTCAAAGAAGACAGAGGGTAGCAGTGGAAGGGTGTGTTTCTGAATGGGGAGCTGTGACAAGTGGTGTTCCTCAGGGATCAGTGCTGGGACCTTTGCTGTTTGTAATATATATAAATGATTTGGAGGAAAATGTAACTGGATTGATTAGTAAGTTTGTGGACAACACAAAGGCTGGTGGATTTGTGGATGGCGACAAGGACCATCAGAGGATACAGCAGGATATAGATCAGTTGGAGACTTGGGCGGAGAGATGGCAGATGGAGTTTAATCTGGACAAATGTGAGATAATGCTTTTTGGAAGATCTAATACAGATAGAAATATATAGTAAATAGCAGAACCCTTAGGAGTATTGATAGGCAGAGGGATCTGGGTGTACAGGTGCACAGATCATTGAAAGTGACAATGCAGCTGGAGAAGGTAGTCAAGAAAGCATACGGCATCGGCTGGGGCATTGAGTTTAAAAATCAGTAAGTCATGTGGCAGCTTTATAGAATCTTAGTTAGGCTGCACTTAGAATATAGTGTTCAATTCTGGTCGCCACACTACCAGAAAGACGTGGAGGCCTTGGAGAGAGTACAGAAAAGATTTACCAGGATGTTGTCTGAGAGATGAGGAGAGTTTGGAGAAACATGCTTTGCTGTCACTGGAGCGATGGAGGTTAAGGGGTGACCTGATAGAAATCTACAAGATTATGAGAGGCAGGGACAGAGTGGATAGTCAGGAGCTTTTTCCCAGAGTGGAGGAGTCAATTACTGGGGGGCACAGGTTTAAGGTGTGAGGGGTAAAGTTTAAAAGAGATGTACAAGGCAAGTTTTTACACAGAGGGTGCCTGGAACTTCTGCCTGGGGCAGTAGTGGAAGTGGATACTGTAGTGACATTTAACGGGCGTCTTGACAAAGACATGAATAGGATGGGAATAGAGGGATATGGTCCCCAGAAACATAGGTGGTTTTAGTTAAGTCGGGCAGCATGGTCCATGCAGGCTTGAAGGGGCTGAAGGGCCTGTAATTTTCTTTGTTTTTGTCTTCAACCACATGGTTTAGAGAGAAATGAATTGATTGGGGATAGTCAGCATGGTTTCGTGAAGGGTAGGTCATGCCTTACTAACCTCATTGAGTTTTTTGAGAAAGTGACCAGAGAGGTGGATGGGGGTAAGGCGGTTGATGTAGTATATATGGACTTTAGTAAGGCTTTTGATAAGGTGGCCCATTGAAGACTTCTACAGAAAATGCAGATGTGTGGAATAGAGGGTGATTTAGCTAATTGGATTAGGAATTGGCTGGCAGATAGAAGACAGAGGGTGGTGTTGATGGGAGATATTCATCGTGGAGTTCGGTGACAAGTGGTGTGCCTCAGGGGTCTGTTTTGGGGCCCCTGCTGTTTGTAATTTTTTATAAATGATCTGGATGAGGGTATTGAGGGATGGATCAGTAAATTTGCAGATGATACTAAAGTTGGTGGTGTGGTAGATAGTGAAGAGGGGTGTTTTAGTTACAGAGTGACTTGGACAAGTTGCAGAGCTGGGCCGAGAGGTGGCAAATGGAGTTTAATGTGGAAAAGTGTGAGGTAATGCACTTTGGCAGGAACAATACATGTGTAGAGTATAGGGCTAATGGTAGGGCTCTTAATAGTGTTGAGGAACAGAAGGATCTTGGTGTATGTGTCAATAGATCCCTGAAAGTAGGCAGTCAAGTGGATAAAGTTGTTAAGAAGGCATATGGAGTCTTAGCTTTTATTGGCAGGGGGATTGAATTTAGGAGCCGCAGCATCATGTTGCAACTGTACAAAACTCTAGTGCGGCCGCACTTGGAGTATTGTGTGCAGTTCTGGTCGCCACATTATAAGAAAGATGTGGAGGCATTGGAGAGGGTACAGAGGAGGTTTACTAGGATTTTGCCTGGTATGGAGGGCAGGTCCTATGAAGAGAGGTTGAAGGATTTGGGGTTGTTTTCGTTAGAAAGGAGGCGGCTAAGAGGGGGTCTTATTGAAGCATATAAGATGATTAGAGGTTTAGATAGGGTGGACAGTGATAGCCTTTTTCCTAGGATGGAGAAAGCTAGCACGAGGGGACACAGCTTTAAATTAAGGGGTATGAGTTATAGGACGGATATCAGAGGTAGGTTCTTTACTCAAAGAGTGATTAGGGAGTGGAATGCCCTGCCTGCAGCTGTTGTAGATGCGCCAAGTTTGGTGGCGTTTAAGAGGTTAGTTGATAAGTATATGGAAGAGAAGGGAATGGTTTAGTTAGGAGGGGCATTGCTTTTTATTTTGGTCGGCACAACATCGAAGGCCGAAGGGCCTGTTCTGTGCTGTATTGTTCTATGTTCTATGTTCTATGTTTGTGTATCAAGAAAGAACAAAGAACAACACAGCACGGGAAACAGACTCTTCAGCCCAACGAGCCCGCATATACCGAAGAATTTTCAGTATATAAGATATCCTCAATCAGAGTGCCATTTTAATGTTTAGCTTGCCCAATTGAGCAGATGCCATGAACCATATTAACAAATACTTTTTATTTTTTGCTAATGGATCATGTTTTCTATAACAGCTTCTCAACTTCAGAGACAATCGAGAAATCATCCCTTAATGGAGAAAGTGATGGATATGGTGAGAAGTTTGGAACACATCATTTCTATCCCGGTTAGAAACTAAAATAAAATCAAAGTACTACTGATGCTGGAATCTGAAAGAAAAACAGAAAATGCTGGAAAATCTCAGCAGGTCTGAGCCAATATTTTGAGTCTGGATGACCCCTTGTCAGAACTGAAGAAGAGGGAAATAAGGCAAGATTTCTCCTGTGAGTAGGGGGCGGGGGGGGGGCAGTGAGTGATAGGAATGGCATTGATAAAAAGACAAAAGACGATGAAGGTAGGAATGGATACGAGAAGGAAAGCGAGATTTTAGACGGAGAAAAATAAAAATACCTAAATGAAGCAATAAAAATGGATGAAATAAGATGAAATCCCCTTCTTTTGTTCAAGAAGGGGAAGAGAGACCTTCCAGGGAATTATAGACCGGTGAGTCTTACTTCTGTTGTGGGCAAAGTATTGGAGAGAATTATTAGGGATAGGATTTATAGTTATTTAGAGAGAAATGAATTGATTGGGGATAGTCAGCATGGTTTTGTGAAGGGTAGGTCGTGCCTTACTAACCTCATTGAGTTTTTTGAGAAAGTGACCAAAGAGGTGGATGGGGGTAAGGCGGTTGATATAGTATATATGGACTTTAGTAAGGCGTTTGATAAGGGGCCCATGGAAGACTTCTACAGAAAATGCATATGTGTGGAATAAAGGGTGATTTAGCTAATTGGATTAGGAATTGGCTGGCAGATAGAAGACAGAGGGTGGTGGTTGATGGGAGATATTCATCGTGGAGTTCGGTGACAAGTGGTGTGCCTCAGGGGTCTGTTTTGGGGCCCCTGCTGTTTGTAATTTTTATAAATGATCTGGATGAGGGTATTGAAGGGTGGATTAGTAAATTTGCAGATGACACTAAAGTCGGTGGAGTGGTAGATAGTGAAGAGGGGTGTTTTAGTTTACAGAGTGACTTGGACAAGTTGCAGAGCTGGGCCGAGAGGTGGCAAATGGAGTTTAATGTGGAAAAGTGTGAGGTAATGCACTTTGGCAGGAACAATAAATGTGTAGAGTATAGGGCTAATGGTAGGGATCTTAATAGTGTTGAGGAACAGAAGGATCTTGGTGTATGTGTCAATAGATCCCTGAAAGTAGGCAGTCAAGTGGATAAAGTTGTTAAGAAGGCATATGGAGTCTTAGCTTTTATTGGTAGGGGGATTGAATTTAGGAGCCGCAGCATCATGTTGCAACTGTACAAAACTCTAGTGCGGCCGCACTTGAGTATTGTGTGCAGTCTGGTCCCCACATTATAAGAAAGATGTGGAGGCATTGGAGAGGGTACAGAGGAGGTTTACCAGGATGTTGCCTGGTATGGAGGGCAGGTCCTATGAAGAGAGGTTGAAGGATTTGAGGTTGTTTTCGTTAGAAAGGAGGCGGCTAAAAGGGGATCTTATTGAAGCATATAAGATGATTAGAGGTTTAGATAGGGTGGACAGTGATAGCCTTTTTCCTAGGATGGAGAAAGCTAACACGAGGGGACACAGCTTTAAATTAAGGGGTATGAGTTATAGGACGGATATCAGAGGTAGGTTCTTTACTCAAAGAGTGATTAGGGAGTGGAATGCCCTGCCTGCAGCTGTTGTAGATGCGCCAAGTTTGGTGGCGTTTAAGAGGTTAATTGATAAGTATATGGAAGAGAAGGGAATGGTTTAGTTTGGAGGGGCATTGCTTTTTATTTTGGTCGGCACAACATCAAAGGCCGAAGGGCCTGTTCTGTGCTGTAATGTTCTATGTTCTATGTTCTATGTTCTATGGTGTAGCGACAATAATCTCTCCCTCAATCTCAACAAAATAAAGGAGATTGTCATCGATTTCAGGAAGTGTAAAGGAGAACAATGGTTTTGTAAAAGGCAGGTCGTGCCTTACGAGCTTAATTGAGTTCTTCGAAAATGTGAATGAACACATTGACGAAGGAAGAGCAGTGGACGTGGTGTACATGGACTTCAGCAAGGCATTTGACAAGGTCCCACATGCAAGACTTCTTGAGAAGGTGAGAGGCCATGGGATCCAAGGGGCTTTGGCCTTGTGGATCCAGAACTGGCTTGCCTGCAGAAGGCAGAGGGTGGTTGTGGATGGCTCTTTTTCTGCATGGAGGTCGGTCACCAGTGGAGTGCCCCAGGGATCTGTTCTAGGACCCTTGCTGTTTGTCATTTTCATAAATGACCTGGATGAGGAAGTGGAGGGATGGGTGAGTAAGTTCGCCGATGACACGAAGGTCGGTGGTGTTGTGGATGGTCTGGAGGGATGTCAGAAGTTGCAGCATGACATTGACAGGATGCAAGACTGGGCGGAGAAGTGGCAGATGGACTTCAACGCGGATAAATGTGTTGTGGTCCATTTTGGCAGATCCAACGGGATGAATGAGTACACTATCAAAGGTAGAAGCCTTAGCTGTGTGGAAGAGCAGAGGGATCTTGGGGTCCGGGTCCATAAGACTCTCAAATCGGCCTCCCAGGTGGAGGATGTGGTTAAGAAAGCTTACGGTGTACTGGCCTTCATTCATCGAGGGATTGAGTTCAGGAGTCAGGAGGTAATGCTGCAGCTTTATAGGACCCTTGTCAGACCACACTTGGAGTACTGTGCGCAGTTCTGGTCGCCTCACTATAGGAAGGACGTGGAAGCTATTGAAAGGGTGCAGAGGAGATTTACAAGGATGTTGCCTGGATTGGGAGGCATGCCTTATGAAGACAGGTTGAGGGAGCTGGGACTGTTCTCCCTGGAGAGACGAAGGTTGAGAGGCGACCTGATAGAGGTTTACAAGATGTTGAGAGGAATAGATAGGGTGGACTCTCAGAGACTATTTCCAGGGCTGAAATGGTCGTGACGAGAGGGCACAGATTTAAGGTGCAGGGAAGCAAGTACAGAGGGGATGCTAGGGGAAAGTTTTTCACTCAGAGGGTGGTGAGTGAATGGAATCGGCTGCCGTCGGTGGTGGTTGAGGCGAACTCGCTGGGGTCTTTTAAAAGACTTCTGGATGAGTATATGGGATCCAATGGGATTGGGGGTTATAGATAGGTGTATGGCTGGGTAGGTTTTGATGTGTTCGGCACAACTTGTGGGCCGAAGGGCCTGTTTGTGCTGTAGTGTTCTATGTTCTATGTTCTAATGCCCCTGTCTACATCAACGGGGATGAAGTAGAAATGGTTGAGAGCTTCAAGTTTTTAGGTGTCCTGATCCCACTATGCTAATGCTATCATTGAGAAAGCCCTACCAATGCCTCTATACTTTCTCAGGACACTAGAGAAATTTGACATGTCTGACTACACCCCCTCATCAACTTTTACAGATGCCCCATAGAAAACATTCTTTCTGGTTGTATCACAGCTTGGTATGAGCTCCTACTTTTCCCAACACCGCAAGGAACTACAAAGGGTTGTGAATGTAGCCCAATCCATGACGCAAACCAGCTTCCTGTCCATTGACTCCATTTATACTTCCCACTGCCTCGGCAAAGCAGCCAGCATAAGCATGGCCCCCACGCGCCCTGTACATTCTCTCTTCCACCTTCTACCATCAGGAAAAAGATACAAAAGTCCGAAGATTATATACCAACCGACTCAAAAACAGCTTCTTCCCTGCTGCTGTTAGACTTTTGAATGTACTTACCTTGCATTAAGTTGATCTTCCTCTACACCCTAGCTACGACTGTAACTCTACAGTCTGCACTCTCTCCTTTCCTTCTCTATGAACGGTATGCTTTGTCTGTATAATGCATAAGAAATAATATTTTTCACTACATGCTAATAAATGTGATAATAATAGATCAAATCAATTCTTCTCCTGCTCCTGCACTCTCCCTGTGTACCCACTCTCTCCCCGTGGTCCCACTCTCTCTCTCTCTCCCCGTGGTCCCATTCTCTCCCCATGCTCCCCCTCTCTCCCTGTGCTCCCGTTCTCTCCTTGTGCTCCTGCTCTCTCTCCCTGTGCTCCTGCTCTCTCTCCCTGTGCTCCTGCTCTTTCTCCCTGTGCTCCTGCTCTTTCTCCCTGTGCTCCCGCTCTCTCTCCCTGTGCTCCTGCTCTCTCTCCCTGCGCTCCTGCTCTCTCTCCCTGCGCTCCTGCTCTCTCTCCCTGTGCTCCTGCTCTTTCTCCCTGTGCTCCCGCTCTCTCTCCCTGTGCTCCTGCTCTTTCTCCCTGTGCTCCCGCTCTATCCCCGTGATCCTGCTCTGTCCCATTGCTCCTACGCTCTCTCTCCCTATGCTTCATTCTCTCCCCATGTTTCTGCTGTCTCTCCACATTCCCACTCTCTCTCCCCATTCTCCCACTCTCTCTCTTTGTGCTCCTGCTCTCTCCCTGTCCTCTTACTCTCTCCCCTTGCTCCCACTCTCTCTCTCCCCCTACTCCCATCACATGCTTCCTGTGCTCCCATTCTCTCCCCATGCTCTCATCTTCCCCTTCCCCCACACCCTTCCCTTCCTCAATAGCCTCCCTTCCCCCCACCTCTCCTCCCCGTCCCCCTCACACTCACATTCCCTCTCCCCTCCTCCCCTTCCCCTGCCTTCCCCTATCTCCTTCCTCTTCCCACTAACCAAATCATTCCCCCCACTCCCCCTCCCCTCCCCCTCCCCTACCTGCCCTCTCCCTCACCCCTTCCCTCCCCCCTTTCCACCTGCTCCCCCTTCCCCCCACTCCCCCTTTCCCCACCTCCCCTCTCCCCTCTCCCCTCTCCCCCTCCTCCCCTCTCCCCTCCTCCCCTCTCCCCTTCTCCCTTCTCCTCCACTTCCTCCTCTCCTTTCTCATCTTCTCTGCCCTCCCTCTCACCGCTACTGTCTCACTCCCCCTGCTTCCTCCTCACTCTGCCCTCTTTCCCCTCTCCTTCTCCCCCCTCCTACTCTCCCTTTCTCCCTCCCCTCCTCTTCCCCCTTGTTAAGAGGAAAAAAGAAGCATATGTAAGGATGAAAAAACAAGGTTCAGTTGGGTTGCTTGAGGGTTACAAAGTAGCAAGAAATGAGTTAACAAAAGAGCTTAGGAGAGCTTGGAGGGGACATGAGAATTCCTTGGCAGGTCGGATAAAGGAAAACCCAAAGGCTTTTTACTCTTATGTGAGAAATAAAAGAATGACCATAAAATAAAAGAATGGGGATTGAATTTTGGAGCCGCAACGTCATGTTGCAACTGTACAAAACTCTAGTGCGGCCGCACTTGGAGTATTGTGTGCAGTTCTGGTCCCCACATTATAAGAAAGATGTGGAGGCATTGGAGAGGGTACAGAGGAGTTTACCAGGATGTTGCCTGGTATGGAGGGCAGGTCTTATGAAGAGAGGCTGAGGGATTTGAGGTTGTTTCCATTAGAAAGAAGGCGGCTAAGAGGAGACCTTATTGAAACATATAAGATGATTAGAGGTTTAGATAGGGTGGACAGTGATAGCCTTTTTCCTAGGATTGAGAAAGCTAGCACGAGGGGACACAGCTTTAAATTAAGGGGTGATAGTTATAGGACGGGTATCAGAGGTAGGTTCTTTACCCAAAGGGTGGTTCGTGAGTGGAATGCCCTGCCTGCGGCGGTTGTGGATGCGCCAAGTTTGGTGGCGTTTAAGAGGTTAGTTGATAAGTATATGGAAGAGAAGGGAATGGTTTAGGTTAGAGGGTCATTGCTTTTTCTTCATTGGTCGGCGCAACATCAAAGGCCGAAGGGCCTGTTCTGCGCTGTAATGTTCTATGTTCTATGACCAGGGTGAGGTTAGGGCCAGTCAAGGACAGCAGTGGGAATTTGTGCATGGAGTCAGAAAAGATAGGTGAGGTGTTGAATGAATACTTTTCTTCAGTGTTCACTAAGGAGAGGGGCCATGTTTTTGAGGATGAAAGTGTGATACAGGCTGATAGGATGGAGGAGGTAGCTGTTCTGAGGGAAGATGTATTCGCAATTTTGAAGAAGAAAAACTGAGGGTTGTTAAATACCCTGGGCCAGATGGGATATATCCTAGGATACTTTCGGAGGCAAGGGATGAGATTGCAGAGCTCTTAGCTTTGATCTTTGGGTCCTCACTGTCCACGGGGACAGTGCCAGAGGACTGGAGAGTGGCGAATATTGTTCCTCTCTTCAAGAAAGGAAATAGGAATGACCCTGGTGATTTTAGGCCAGTTAGTCTTACTTCGGTGCAAAGGGTCCTGAGAGATAGGATTTATGACCATTTGGAAAGATGCACTTTAATCCAGGATAGTCAACAAAGTCTCATGAGGGGTAAGTCTGCCTCACAAATTTGATTGAATTCTTTGAGGAGGCAACTAAGTGTGTAGATGAAGGTAGAGTAGTTGATGTTGTATACATGGATTTTAGTAAGACATTTGATAAGGTTCCCCACGGTAGTCTCATGAAGAAGATAAAGAGGTGTGGGATAGAAGGAAATTTGGCCGATTAGATAAGTAACTGGCTGTATCATAGAAGACAGAGGGTGGTGGTGGAGGGAAAATTTTCAGACTGGAGGCCAGTTACCAGTGCGGTACCACAGGGGTCAGTGCTGGGTCCTCTGCTATTTGTGATTTTTATCAATAACTTGGAAGAGGGGGCTGAAGGGTGGGTTAGTAAATTTGCTGATGACACCATTGGTGGAGTAGTGGATGTGGTGAGGGCTCTTATAGGCTGCAAAGAGACATTGATAGGATGCAGAGTTGGGCTGAAAAGTGGCAGATGGAGTTTAACCCTGATAAGTGCGAGATGATTCATTTTGATAGGACAAACTTGAATGCAGATTTCAGGATCAACAGCAGGGTTCTGAGAAATGTGGAGGAACAGAGAGATCTTGGGGTTCATATCCACAGATCTCTGAAGGTTGCCACTCAAGTGGATAGAACCGTGAAGAAGGCTTATAATGTGTTAGTGTTTATTAACAGGGGGTTTGAGTTTAAGAGCCGTGGGGTTATGCTACAACTATACCAGATGTTGGTGAGACCACATTTGGAATATTGTGTGCAGTTCTGGTCACCTCACTATAAGAAGGATGTGAAAGCATTAGAGAGGGTGCAGAGGAGACTTACCAAGATGCTGCCTGGTTTGGAGGGTAGGTCTTATGAGGAAAGGTTGAAGGAACTAGGGTTTTTCTTCTAGAGCAGAGGAGGATGAGAGGCAATTTAGTAGAGGTTTATAAGATGATGAGGGGGATAGTTAGAGTGGATGTTCAGAGACTATTTCCTTGGATGTATGTTAGGGGGCATAACTATAAGGTTCATGATGGGAGATATAAGAGGGATGTCCGAGCTAGGTTCTTTACTCAGAGAGTGGTTGGGGTGTGGAATGCACTGCCTCCTGTAATAGTGAAGTCGGACATTTTAGGAATTTTCAAGTGGTTATTGGATAGGCACATGGAGCACAGCAGAATGATAGGGAGTGGGTTGGCTTGATCTTGGATTTGGATGTAGCTCGGCACAACATCGAGGGCTGAAGGGCCTGTACTGTGCTGTACTGTTCTATGTTTCTATGTTTGCCTTCCCTGTCTCCCCCCCTCATCTCCTCCCTCTCCCCTTACCCCCTCCACCATTCTCCCCTTCCCTTCTCCCATCTCCACTCATTCCTCCCCTCAGCCCCCTCCCCTCCATTTTTCAGCCCTCCCCACCTTCCAGTCTCTCTCTTCCCTCAACATCTCCTCCTGTTTCCCCCCCCTCTCCGCTCCTCCCCTCTCTGGTCTTTCCTTCCCTTCACTCCCTCGCCTCTTCCCCTTCCCTTTCTCCCTTCCCTCCCGTACCCCTGCTCCCTCTCCCCTTCCCCCCTCCCCTCTCTTCTCCCCCCTTTCTCCTCCTCCTCTTTACCTCTCCCTCTTACCCTCTCTCCCTCTCCCCTACCCCCCTTCCCCCACGCTCTCTCCTACCCCCTTCCCCCTCCGCTCTCCCTACCCCCTTCCCCCTCCGCTCTCCCCCTACCCCCTTCTCCCCCTCCGCTCTCCTCCTACCCCTTTCCCCTCCGCTCTCTCCTACCCCCTTCCCCTCCGCTCTCCCCTACCCCCTTCCCCCTCCGCTCTCTCCTACCCCCTTCCCCCCTCGCTCTCTCCACCCCCTTCCCCCTCCGCTCTCTCCTACCCCCTTTCCCCTCCGCTCTCTCCTCCCTACCCCCTTCCCCCTCCGCTCTCCCCTACCCCCTTCCCCCTCCGCTCTCTCCTACCCCCTTCCCCTCCGCTCTCTCCTACCCCTTCCCCCTCCGCTCTCTCCTACCCCCTTTCCCCTCCGTCTCTCCCTACCCCCCTTCCCCCTCCGCTCTCTCCTACCCCCTTCCCCCTCCGCTCTCTCCTACCCCCTTCCCCCTCCGCTCTCCCCCTACCCCCTTCCCCCTCCGCTCTCTCCTACCCCCTTCCCCCTCCGCTCTCTCCTACCCCCTTCCCCTCCGCTCTCCCCTACCCCCTCCCCCTCCGCTCTCTCCTACCCCCTTCCCCCTCCGCTCTCTCCTACCCCCTTCCCTCTCCAGCCCCTTACTATCCTCCCCCTCACCATCCTCCCCTCCTTCCTTGTCCAATCGCTACTTCACTCCTCACCCTCCCCCCAACCCTGCTCCTATTCCCCCTTCAGCCCTCCCTGACCTCCCCTCTCCCCACCTGTCCCGTCCTTCCCCTCTTTCCCCTCCCTCTTCCCCTTTCCTCCTCCCTCACACCTCCTCCCCTCAGCCCCCCCACACCCCTTCCCTACTCCTGCCCCTCCTCCTCCCGCTCCCCCTCCCCTGTCACCACTTTGCTGTGTCTGTATGTTTCTGCTTGTTGTCTGTCTGCGTGCTGCTGCTTTTGCTGTTATCAGAGCTTCCAGCTCTCTCAGCAGTTCCCTGTTTATATTTTTGATTTGATTCCTGGACAGAGATTTCCTGCTGGTGATTGGGCAATACCTGGATTTGAAAGGGTTAACTTTCCTCTCCACTTGCTGTTGCTGTCTCTCTGTCTCTCTCTCTCTCTTTTCTCTGCTGCGGTGATTGATTGAGAAGTTCATTACAAGCTGGCAGTAAATGGCCATTTAATGTGCGCCATCACTGAACAGCTAGCAACCATTTACCCTCAACAAGATCAATTGTTTTTTTTCACTCCCAGACTCATTAAATGCCCAACAAGAGAGGAATAAAATGTGTGTGAGTGGGAAATGGATCAAACTGACAGAGTGTACATCCAGACTGCCTCACACACTGCTACAGCGAGCTAGTGTTATCTGGGACATCGTTTCAAACAACACAACACAGTACACACCTTCTGGTCAAATTGACTGTTGACTGTGACCCACCTTCTGCCCTTTACCCTTCACCTTCTTTACTCCCACCCAGGGAGTCCCTAATTCATCTCAATTTATTATTTATTCCAGCTGCTTTAACTCTGACCAACATCTCTGACCTGTCCAATATATATGAGAAAGTTTGGGCAGATGACTGACCCACTCATACTCTCCCCCTCTTTCTGTGTCAGTTTTTCTATTGCACCATGTGCTCTGTTCCAGAAATTCGGAAATGGGAAGACTACATCCAGCCACATGGAAACAAAACTGGAAAATTCAGATCAGAGAAAGTTGTGGGACAGAAGTGTTGATCTCTGGCATGCATCCACTTTGGACACTGTGTCTATTTTCTGCTCTCTGAGACACAGGGGATTCTTCCAGAAGTGGAGTCAGAGTAGGGAAGGACCATGAACCTAAGCCCAGCTTCAGAGTCTGAGTTATCAGGATAGACTGGACAGTTCAAGAATATTTATCCTGGTACAGATGTGACTTAGAGATGATCTTAGAAAGGGGCAGGGGAATTTTGACAATTAAATCGAGACTATTTAAATAATCAGCGATCAGGTTTTAAACCAGTGAAAGATAACTTTCGGAGGAACTTCCTCAGATAAATGAGCGAGACTTTGAAAAAACTTCCAGATAAAAATGCCATCCAATGGATTTTGAAAGGACAAGAGGACTTTCTGATTGGATGATTTTGCATGGATATTCCAGCTGTGGGACGGTCTCAGGATAGGAGCCTCGGCTGTCTACGGAGCAGTCTGTATTATCTAACCCACACGCAATAATTCCACTGCAAAGGTGCAGCTCTGCTCTGTAGAATCTCACTGCCGAGTTCCTCAATCGAGTCTCACATTCATCAGTTTATTTATTCACAGTTTAGGAAAACACAGCTGAGTTTCAGGCTGAAAGCTGAGCAATATTTAATAACTGTTTACTGTCTGGAACAAACTGGGATCTTTCTGCAGGCAAACACATCAGATGAAGATTGTGAAGCTTTGAACTTGTTGACCATTCACTCTTATTTAAACATTGCCTCATCCTCGTTTTCATTCCCTTCCTGGCATAACTCCCTATCTCTGTACCTCCCCTAGCTCCCTACACCCCCTCCCTATCTCTGTAACCTCCCCTAGCCCCCTACACCCCCTCCCTATCTCTGTAACATCCTCCAGTCCCCTACACCCCCTCCCTATCTCTGTAACATCCTCCAGCCTCTACACCCCTAACTATCTCTGTAACATCCTCCATCCCCTACAACCCCCTCCCTATCCTGTGACATCCCCAGCCCCTACACCCCTCCCTATCTCTGTAAATCCTCGTCCCCTACACCCTCCCTATTCGTAACATCCTCCAGTCCCTACACCCCCCCCTAGCTCTGTAACCCTCCCCTAGCCCCCTACACCCCCTCCCTATCTCTGTACATCCTGCAGTCCCCTACACCCCTCCCTTCTCTGTAACTCCTCCGTCCCCTACACCCCTTATCTCTGTAACATCCTCCAGTCCCCTACACCCCCTCCCTATCTCTGTAACCTCCCCTAGCCCCCTCCACCCCTCCCTTTCTCTGTAACCTCCTCCAGCCTCCTACACTCCCTCCTTATCTCTGTAAGCTCCTCCAGCCCCCTCCAACCCCTCCCTATCTCTGTAGCCTCCTCCAGTCCCCTTACACCTCCTCCCTATCTCTGTAACCTCCTCAAGCCCACTACACCCCTACCTATCTCTACAAGCCCCTCCAGCCCCCCTGCACCCCTTCCCTATCTCTGTAACCTCCTCCAGCCCCTACAATGTGATTTAAGGGGATTAGATAGGTGTCTCTGAGGCCACATTAAGACTCCCAGGATGGAATGTTGCTTCCCTGGTGCTCGGGTCAGGGATGTCTCAGAGTGACTGCAGGACATTCTGAATGGAGACGGTAAACAGCCAATGGCTGAAGTACATATTGGTACAAACCACATGGATTAAAAAAAAGGATGGAATCCTAAAAGCAGAATACAGGGAGCTGAGAAATCGGACATGAAAGGGAGTGACCTCCGGATTAGTACCGATGCCATGCGCTAGTCAGAGTAGAAACAGCAGGATACGTGGATGAATATGTGCTGAAGAGATGGTGTCAGGGGGAGGGTTTTCAGATTCCTGGGTCATTGGGACTGGCTCTGGGGGAGGGGGAACCTGGAGAAACTGGGTGGGTTGTACCTGGACAGGACCGGGACTGATGTCTTTGTGATTTGGGTCGGGGGGGAGTGTGGTAATTGCTAGAATGGTTGGGGAGGGTTTAAATTAACATGGCAAGGTCGGGGGGGGGGTTGTGGGAGGGAACATTTGCAAAGCTTCAGACAAGAGGAAAAGACAGTAAGGAGAATCAGGAAAGTGAGAGGCAGAGAAATCAAGGCCCAGAGTATTGGAAAGGGGAAAGAAATGTTAAAGGTGCCCATTTCGGGTTTTGTCCCTGAATACTCAGAGCATTTGAAACAAAATGGATAAATTAGTTGTACAGATAGATGTAAAGGGATATGATATTGTTGGCAATATGGAGACACGGCTTCAAGGTGAGCAAGGATGGGAACTAAACACACTGAGGCAATTCAGTATTTAGGAAGGACAGGGAAAAAAGAAAAGGCGATGGTGTTGTATTGTTGATTAAAGATGATATTGATACAATATCGAGAGATGATATTAGAATAGATGACGTGGAATATCTATGGGTCGAGAAGAAACAACAAAGGGCAAAAATCATTGGTGGAGGTGATACACAGACCACCGAAAGTGGTAATGTTGGGAAAAGTATTCAACAGGAAAGTAGAGATGCGTGTGTTAAAGGAACAACTGGGATTATGGGCAACTTTAATCTGCATATAGATTGGGAGAGTGAAATTAGTCATAGTGCAATAGAGCAGGAATTTCTGGAGTGCATATGGGATGATTTTCTGGAGCAATATATTGAAAAACCAACAAGGAAATAGACCATCTTAGACTGAGTGTTGTGCGATGAGAAAAAATTAGTTGGCAATCTAGTTGCGAGAGAACCCTTGGAAAGAGAGACCATAATATGGTAAAATTCTTTGTCAAGGTGGATAGTGGTGTGGTTGATTGAAACCAGGGTCCTGAATCTCAACAAAGGGAACTATAAATGGTACGAGGATGAATTTCCATGATGGATGGGGAAACGTTATGGAAGGAATGAGAGGAGATAGGCGATAGGCAATGGCAGGCATTTAAAGAACAAATAGGTGAACTCCAGATGTTTTTTTATTCCTGTTTGGCACAAGAGTGGTAAGGGAATTATGACCAAACCATGGTTTACAAGGGAAATTAGAGATAATATCAGATTCAAAAAAGCATACAAATTGGCAAGAAAAGTGACAAAAACAGTTGATGAATGACAGGCTGTTGATGTCATCTACATGGATTTCAGTAAGGCGTTTGACAAGGTTCCTCATGGTAGACTGATAGAGAAGGTGAAGGCGCATGGGATACAGGGCCGGGTATGTAGATGGGTCGAGAACTGGCTCGGGAGGAGGAGACAGAGGGTAGTAGTGGAAGGCTCTTTTTCCGGCTGGAAGCCTGTCACTAGTGGAGTGCCACAAGGCTCAGTACTAGGTCCTCTTCTATTTGTGGTCTACATAAACGACTTGGAAGTTGGGGTAGGTGGTGAGATCAGCAAATTTGCTGATGACACTAAGATGCTTGGATTGGCGGGTACAGAAGAGCAGTGTCAGGCAATACAACAGGACATAGACAGGTTGGTAGACTGGGCAGATAGATGGCAAATGGAATTTAATCCGGATAAATGCGAGGTGATGCATTTTGGCTGGAAAAATGTAGAAGAGAGTTATAGGATAAAAGGTAAAACTATACGGAGCATAGAGACGCAGAGAGACTTGGGGGTGCAGGTTCACAAGTCTCTGAAGGTGTCCTCACAGGTGGAGAAGGTGATAAAGAAGGCGTATAGTATGTTAGCTTTCATAGAAAAGGGTATAGAATACAAGAGTAGGAGTTTGATGTTGCAGTTGTATAGAACGTTGGTTAGGCCTCACTTGGAATACTGCGTCCAGTTCTGGTCTCGCCGTACTATCGGAAGGATGTGGAGTCCTTGGAGAGAGTGCAGAGGAGGTTTACCAGGATGCTGCCTGGTATGGAAGGACTGTCTTATGAGGAACGATTAGATAGACTGGGGTTGTTTTCCCTTGAAAGACGTCGGCTTAGAGGGGATCTCATAGAGGTGTATAAGATTATAAGGGGTATAGATAGAGTAAATGGAGGTAAACTTTTTCCACCTTTAGAAATGGATAGGACGAGGGGTCATGGCCATAGGGTGAGGGGGGCTATGTATAGGACGAATATTAGAGGGCAGTTTTTCACACAAAGGGTAGTGGGGGTGTGGAATGCACTGCCGAGTAAGGTGGTGGGAGCAGGCACGCTAGGGGCTGTTTAAGGGTCTCTTGGACAGCCACATGAGCGGTATGCAGATAGAGGGATATATTAGGACTGTTTAACTACGGCTTTTTTCCACAGGTAATTCGGTCCATACTTTAGAGCATGCATTCGGCAGGTGGTGCGGGTACAGCTCTTGGATGTTGATTCATGGGTTGCCTGGTACCTCATGTCGTAAATGAGTGCTTTATGTGGACCATCTGAAGGGCACCATGACAGCTCAGAGACTATCGATGTGGCTGTGCAGACACTTGGAATTGGGCCGGTGTCTGCGGGAGTTTGCGCGTTCTCCCCGTGGTTGCGTGGGTTTTCTCCGGGCACTCCGGTTTCCTCCCACAACCCAAAAATTTGCTCTTAGGCTGATTGGGAAACAAATTGTCCCTATGGTGAGAATTTTCCATATTAGGAATAATATATATATTATTATATAGGAATATTAAAATAGGATAATGGATTTGCTACTATATAGTATGACGGCGGCGCGGGCTCATTGGGCCGAAGGGCCTGTTTTCCGTGCTGTGTTGCTTAAAAAAAAAAGCACCAGACCTGAAAATAGGGTGGAGAAGTGGCAGATGGACTTCAACACGGATAAATGTGTGGTGGTCCATTTTGGCAGAACCAATGGGATGAAGGAGTATAATATCAAGGGTTGGAGTCTTGGCAGTGTTGAGGAGCAGAAGGATCTTGGGGTCCGGATCCATAGGACTCTTAAATCGGCCCCGCAAGTGGAGGATGTGGTCAAGAAGGCATGTGGCCTTCATTAAACGAGGGATTGAGTTTAAGAGTCTGGAGGTAATGCTGCAACTTTATAAGACCCTTGTCAGACCCCACTTGGAGTATTGTGCGCAGTTCTGGTCGCCTCACCATGGGAATGATGTGAAAACTATTGAGAGGGTGCAGTGGAGATTTGTAAGGATGTTGCCTGGATTGGAAGACATGCCTTATGAAGATAGGTTGAGAGAGCTGGGTCTCTTCTCCCTGGAGAGACGAAGGTTGAGAAGCGACCTGATAGAGGTTTATAAGATGTTGAGAGGAATAGATAGGGTGGATTCTCAGAGGCTATTTCCCAGGGCTGAAATGGTCGCTACAAGAGGATACAGGTTTAAGGTGCTGGGGGGTAAGTACAGAGGAGATGTTAGAGGCAGATGGACTTCAACGCAGATAAATGTATGGTGGTCCATTTTGGCTGGACCAATGGGATGAAGCAGTAAAATATCAAGGGTAGGAGTCTTGGCAGTGTTGAGGAGCAGAAGGATCTCGGGGTCTGGGTCCATACGTCTCTTAAATCTGCCCCGTAAGTGGAGGATGTGGTCAAGAAGACATATAGAACATAGAACATAGAACATTACAGCACAGAACAGGCCCTTCGGCCTTCGATGTTGCGCCGACCAATATAAAAAGCAATGCCCCTCCAAACTAAACCATTCCCTTCTCTTCCATATACTTATCAACTAAACATATGGTGTACTGGCCTTCATTAATAGAGGAATTGAGTTTAGGAGACGGGAGGTAATGCTGCAACTTTATAAGACCCTTGTCAGGCCCCACTGGGAGTACTGTGTGCAGTTCTGGTCGCCTCACTATAGGAAGGATGTGCAAGCTATTGAGAGAGTGCAGAGGAGATTTACAAGGATGCTGCCGGGATTGGGAGGCAGGCCTTATGAAGATAGATTGAGAGAGCTGGGTCTCTTCTCCCTGGAGAGATGAAGGTTGAAAGGCGACCCGATAGAGGTTTATAAGATGTTGAGAGGAATAGATAGAGTGGATTCTCGGAAGCTATTTCCCAGGGCTGAAATGGTTGCTATGAGAGGACACAGGTTTAAGGTGCTGGGGGGGCAAGTACAGAGGAGATGTTAAGAGGTAAGTTTTTCACTCAGAGGGTGGTGAGTGGATGGAATCGGTTGCCGTCAGTGGTGGTAGAGGTGAACTCACTGGGGTCTTTTAAGAGACTTCTGGATGAGTACATGGGATTTAATGGGATTGGGAGTTACAGATAGTTCTATGGCCTGGTAGGTACTAATATGAACGACACAACTTGTGGGCCGAAGGGCCTGTTTGTGCTGTAGTGTTCTATGTTCTATGTTAAAATTAGCAGCAGTTTAAAATTCAGCAGAGGACCACCAAGAGATTGATTAATCAATCAATCAATCACCAAGAGATTGGTTTTGTGAAGGGTAGGTCGTGCCTTACTAACCTCATTGAGTTTTTTGAAAAAGTGACCAAAGAGGTGGATGGGGGTAAGGCGGTTGATGTGGTATATATGGACTTTAGTAAGGCGTTTGATAAGGTGGCCCATGGAAGTCTTCTGCAGAAAATGCAGATGTATGGGATAGAAGGTAATTTAGCTAATTGGGTTAGGAATTGGCTAGCAGATAGAAGACAGAGGGTGGTGGTTGATGGGAGATATTAATCGTGGAGTTCGGTTACAAGTGGTGTACCTCAGGGGTCTGTTTTGGGGCCCCTGCTGTTTGTAATTTTTATAAATGATCTGGATGAGGGTATTGAGGATGGATTAGTAAATTTGCAGATGACACTAAAGTCGGTGGAGTGGTAGATAGTGAAGAGGGGTGTTATAGTTTGCAGAGAGACTTGGACAAGTTGCAGAGCTGGCCGAGAGGTGGCAAATGGAGTTTAATGTGGAAAAGTGTGAGGTAATGCACTTTGGCAGGAATAACAAATGTGTAGAGTACAGGGCTAATGGTAGGATTCTTAATAGTGTTGATGAACAGAGGGATCTTGGTGTATTTGTGCATAGATCCCTGAAAGTAGGCAGTCAAGTCGATAAGGTTGTTCAGAAGGCATATGGAGTCTTAGCTTTTATTGGTAGGGGGATTGAATTTCGGAGCCGCCACGTCATGTTGCAACTGTACAAAACTCTAGTGCGGCCGCACTTGGAGTATTGTGTGCAGTTCTGGTCCCCACATTATAAGAAAGATGTGGAGGCATTGGAGAGGGTACAGAGGAGGTTTTACCAGGATGTTGCCTGGTATGGAGGGCAGGTCTTATGAGGAGAGGCTGAGGGATTTGAGGTTGTTTTCGTTAGAAAGGAGGAGGCTAAGAGGGGACCTAATCGAAACATATAAGATGATTAGAGGTTTAGATAGGGTGGACAGTGATAGCCTTTTCCCTAGGATGGAGAAAGCTAGCACGAGGGGACATAGCTTTAAATTAAGGGGTGATAGTAATAGGACGGATATCAGAGGTAGGTTCTTTACCCAGAGGGTGGTTAGGGAGTGGAATGCCCTGCCTGCAGCAGTTGTAGATGTGCCAAGTTTGGTGGCATTTAAGAGGTTAGTTGATAAGTTTATGGAAGAGAAGGGGATGGTTTAGTTTGGAGGGTCATTGTTTTTTCCTAATTGGTCGGCGCAACATCGAAGGCCGAAGGGCCTGTTCTGTGCTGTAATGTTCTATGTTTTAAGGGAAAAATAAAGTATGAAAGTAAGCTAGTGGGAACATAAAAACTAACTGTAAAAGTTTCTGTCAGTATGTAAAGAGAAACAGATTGCCAAAAATAAATGTCAGCCCCTTACAGACAGAAACCAGAGAATTCGTAATGGGGAATAAAGAAATAGCTGAGGAACTAAATTTGTATTTTTCTTCAGTCTTCACAAAGGAAGACATGAATAATGTCCCAGAAATTCTGAGAGAAACACGTTTTAGTGAGAGCTGAAGGAAATCAGCATTAGTAGAGAAATGGTTTTGGGGAAATTGAAGGGATTGAAGGTGGATAAACCTCCAGATCCCGATAATCTTCATCCCAGAGTGCTTAAGGAAGTGGCCCTGGAAATAGTAGATCCATTGGTGGTTATTTTCCTGAGTCTAGGCAAATTGGGGCTGTTTTCTTTAGAAAGACGTAGACTTAGAGGAGATCTAATAGAGGTGTACAAGATTATGAGGTGTATAGATAGAGTAAACAGGGTTAAGCTTTTTCCTAGATGGACTCAAATAGGACAAGGGGTCACGGGCTTAGGGTGAGGAGGGTAAGGTATAATTTGGATGCTAGAGGGAGTTTTTTCACACAGAGCGTGGTGGGGGTATAGAACGCACTGCCAAGTAAAGTGGTGGAGGCAGGTCCTCTGGAGTTATTTAAGAGCTACTTAGATGGGCACATGAACAGAATGGGTATGGAGGGTATAGAAAACTGATTTATAATAGGGATGATGAGCCTTGGGAGTTCCGTGGGAATTGTGTAATTTGTGCATGATATTGATGTATTTCTGTTTTTATTCTACAGGTGCTTTGGTCCACCGTGTTGTCTAACGAGGGGCATACATGCGATGGGTCGTGAGAGGGCTGCTCTTGGATTTTTCAAGAGTATCCTAGTGCTTCATGTCGTTAGTGTATGCTTGACCTGGACCATTTGATGGGCAACAACGATAGCTCAGTGACTATTGCTGTGCTGTGCAGGTACATGGATTTGGGCCTGTGTCTGTGGGAGTTTGTGCATTGTCCCCGTGCTTGCGTGGGTTTTCTCCGGGTGCTCCGGTTTCCTCCCACATCCCAAAGTTTAGGCTGATTGGCAAAACAAATTCTCCCTAAATTGTCTTGCAAATTTGGTTCCAATGCAGATTTGTATAAACATAGACAGGGGTCATGGGTAGAAATGGGAACCTCGAGGTGGCGGCGCGGGCTCGTTGGGCCGAAGGGCCTGTTTCCCGTGCTGTTTTGTTCTTTGTTCTTTCCAAAATTCTTTGGACTCTGGACTGCCTCCTACAGATTGGAGGGTAGTTAATGTAAGCCCACTATTCAAAAAGGGAAGTAGACAGAAAATAGGGAACGAATGACTTTGTGACTTTTAAGGATCAGTGCTGGGACCTTTGCTGTTTGTAATATATATATAAATGATTTGAAGGAAAATGTAAATGGATTGATTAGTAAGTTTGCGGGTGACACAAAGGTTGGTGGATTTGTGGATACAATGAGGACCATGCAGGATATAGATCATGGAACATAGAACATAGAACAATACAGCACAAACAGGCCCTTCGGCCCACAAGTTGCGCCGATCACATCTACCAATCCACAGACCTATCTATAACCCCCTATCCTATTCTTTTCCATATACTCATCCAGAAGTCTCTTAAAAGACCCCAGTGAGTTTGCCTCAACAACCTCCGACGGCAGTCGGTTCCATTCACTCACCACCCTCTGACTGAAAAACCTACCCCTGACATCTCCTTTGTATTTGCTTCCCTGCACCTTAAATCTGTGTCCTCTCGTAGTGACCATTTCAGCTCGGGGAAATAGTCTCTGAGAGTCCACCCTATCTATCCCTCTCAACATTTTATAAACCTCTATCAAGTCGCCTCTCAACCTACGTTTCTCCAGTGAGAAGAGTCCCAGCTCCCTCAACCTATCTTCATAAGGCCTGCCTCCCAATCCAGGCAGCATCCTTGTAAATCTCCTCTGAACTCTCTCAATAGCCTCTACATCCTTCCTATAATGAGGCGACCAGAACTGCGCACAATACTCCAACTGGGGTCTGACAAGAGTCTTATAGAGCTGCATCATTACCTCCTGACTCCTAAACTCTATTCCTCGATTAATGAAGGCCAGTACACCGTACGCCTTCTTGACCACTTCCTCCACCTGCGAGGCCGATTTAAGAGTCCTATGGACCCGGACCCCGAGATCCTTCTGCTCTACAACACAGCTAAGACTCCTACCCCTTATATTGTACTCCTTCATCCCATTATTCCTGCCAAAATGGACCAGTACACATTTATCTGCGTTGAAGTCCATCTGCCACTTCTCCGCCCAGTCTTGCATCCTGTCTATGTCCTGCTGCAAATTTTGGCTTCAGTTGGAGACTTGGGCAGAGAGATGGCAGATGGAGTTTAATCAGGACAAATGTGAGATAATGTGTTTTAAAAGGTCTAATACAGACAGAAAATATACAGTAAATGGCAGAACCCTTAAGAGTATTGATAAGCAGGGGGATCTGTGTGTACAGGTACACAGATCACTGAAAGTGGCAATGCAGCTGGAGAAGGTAGTGAAGAAGGATTTTGGCATGATTGCCTTCATTGCCGGGGTATTGAGTTTAAAAATTGACAAGTCATGTTGCAGCTTTATTAAAGATTTGTTAGGTGGCATTTGGAATATAGTGTTCTTGTTGTCACACTACCAGAAGGATGTGGGGGCTTTAGAGAGAGTACAGAAAAGATTTACCAGGATGTTGCCCTGGTATGGAGGACATTAGCTATGAGGAAAGGTTGGAGAAACTTGGTTTGTTCTCACTGGAATGACGGAGGTTGAGGAGAGACCTGATAGAAGTCTACAAGATTATGAGAAACATGGACAGAGTGGATAGACAGAAGCTTTTTCCCAGGGTGAAAGAGTCAATTACGAGGGGGCACAGGTTTAAGGTGCGAGGGGCAATGTTTAAAGGAGATGTACGAGGCAGATTTTTTACACCAAGAATCGTGAGTGTCTGGAACTTGCTATGGGGAAGGGTAGTCTTGGAGCAAATACGATAGTGAGTTTTAAGGGGCATCTTGAGAAATACATGAATAGAATGGGAATAGAGGGATATGGATCCCGGAAAGTAGGGGTTTTAGTTCAGTCAGGCAGCATGGTTGATGCAGGCTTGAAAGGGCCGAAGGGCCTGTTCCTGTGCTGGAATTTTCTTTGTTCTTTGTTTGCATTGCAGAGTGTGGGAGATTGAACTCCCACTGAAAAAAATACAGTTTTCCAGTGAATTTAACACTTAGAATTTTTTGGGGAGAATTCTGCCGTCTTTGTCTCTCTCTCTCTTTCACTCCCTGTCACTCCCTGTCAATCTCTGAGTCTCTTTCTTTCTCTGTCTTTCTATCTCTCTCCCTCTATCTCTCTGTCTCCCTTTTGCTCTCTCTGTCTGCCTTTCTCTTTCATTCTGTCTCTCTCTTGCTCTATATTTTTTCTGTCTGTCTGTCTGTCTCTCTCTCTCTCTGTCTCTTTCAGATGCTACAGAAAACTCCCTCCGACCAGGCATTGAGATGCTGGTTTGAAGATCTCCTGATGTGTGAAGTTATATTTGTCGATGAGCTGAGTCTTTGGTTTATTTTAATGTTTTAAGGAAGTTATTCTTGTTTCTGGGGATGAACAGGAAGTGAATTCTGTCCCTAATGCTGGATGTGACATGCCCTGAATGGGAACAGACCAATGCACTCCTTGGTGAGGCAATAACACCTTGAGTATAGTTCCGTTCCCTCA
The DNA here is from genome assembly GCA_024679065.1 of Sphyrna mokarran. Classification (NCBI taxonomy): domain Eukaryota; kingdom Metazoa; phylum Chordata; class Chondrichthyes; order Carcharhiniformes; family Carcharhinidae; genus Sphyrna; species Sphyrna mokarran. Next base: position 1,386,036 of record JAGIQG010000007.1, on the reverse strand, counting down.
TTAATAATCTAACAACCCAGCTTCTAATCCAGTCAGTGATGCTGCAGGTGAACTTTGAACTCGGAACAGGAGTGAACTTTAACCTCTCAGACCCACGTTACCAGTTTGCTTTCAGGACAGGACAGTTCAAACATTGGCCTTCCATTGGCTCAACAATCAGCGAATCTCTAACTATCTCTGTTCTCATCACAGTCACCCAGCAACTAACATTTCCATTGAAGATAAATCTGCAACTCGGTAAGAAGACAGATCAAAGCTGCATGAACAGCTCCTGTAACCAAACACAAGAACACAGCTTCAAAAGAGACAGCAGGACTGCGTGAGGAACACAGGAACACAGTAAGGAACACAGGAACACGGTAAGGAACACAGGCACACGGTAAAGAACACAGGAACATGGTGAGGAACACAGGTACGTGGGGGGTGAGGAGCATAGGAATGCCATAGAAACAGAAACATAGAAGATAGGAGCAGGAGGAGGCCATTCGGCTGATCATCCAACTCAATAGCCTAATCCTGCTTTCTCCCCATAATCTTTGATCCCATTCACCCCCAGTGCCATATCCAGCTGCCTCTCGAATACATTCAATGTTTTGGTATCAACTAATTCCTGTGGGAATGAATTCCACAGGCTCAACTCTCCAGATGAAGAAATGTCTCCTCAGCTCCATCCTAAATGGTCTATCCTGAATCCTCAGATTGTGACCCCTGGTTCTGGACTCCCTCGCCATTACATAGAACATAGAACATTACAGCACAGAACAGGCCCTTCGGCCTTCGATGTTGCGCCGACCAATATAAAAAGCAATGCCCCTCCAAACTAAACCATTCCCTTCTCTTCCATATACTTATCAACTAACCTCTTAAACGCCACCAAACTTGGCGCATCTACAACTGCTGCAGGCAGGGCATTCCACTCCCGAACCACCCTTTGGTAAAGAACCTACCTCTGATATCCGTCCTATAACTATCACCCCTTATTTAAAGCTGTGTCCCCTCGTGCTAGCAGATTGGGAACATCCTCCCGCATCTACCCTGTCTGCCCCGTTAGAATTTTATAAATCTTTATGAGATTCCCCCTCATTCATCTGAACTCCAGTGAAAACATCCTAACCTAGTCACTCTCTCCTCATACATCAGTCCCACCATCCTGGAATCAGCCTGGTAAACATTCGCTGCACTCCCTCGAGAGTAAGAACATCCTTCCTCAGAAAAGGAGACCAAAACTGTACACAATGCTCTAGGTGTGGCTCACCAGGCACTGTGTATTGCAACACACATCCCTGCTCCTGTACTTGAAACTCTCGCAATGAAGGTCAACAGACCATTTACCTTCTTACCGCCTGCTGCACCTGCAGTGCTCTGTCCACCTTGTTGTCTATGAGGGGCATACACGCGATGGGTCGTGAGAGGGCTGCTCTTGGATTTTTTTCGAGAGTATTCTAGTGCTTCACGTCGTTAGTTACGTTTGACCTGGACCATTTGATGGGCAACACGACAGCTCAGTGACTATCGCTGTGCTGTGCAGATACATGGATTTGGGCCTGTGTCTGTGGGAGTTTGCGCATTCTCCCCGTGCTTGCGTGGGTTTTCTCCGGGAGCTCCGGTTTCCTCCCACATCCCAAAGATGTGCTCTTAGGCTAATTGGCAAAACAAATTCTCCCTAAATTGTCTCAAATTTGGTTTTTAATCCATAGATCTATAAACATGAACAGAGATTGTGGGTAGAGGTGGGAACATCGGGGTGGCGGCGTGGGCTCGTTGGGCCGAAGGGCCTGTTTCCTGTGCTGTTTTGTTCTTTGTTCTTTGCATGCTTACCTTCAGCGATTGGTGCACAACGACACGCAGGTCCCTCTGCACCCTCCCCTCTCCCAATTTACAGCCATTCAGGTAATAATCTGTCATATCGTTTTTGCTTCTAAAGTGAATAACCTCACACTTATCCAAATTATGCTTCATCTGCCATTGATTTTCCCACTCACCCAACCTGTCCAGATCATTCTGAAGGATCCCTGATCCTCTTCACAATTCACCCTCCCACCCAACTTGGTATGATCTGCAAACTTTGAGATGTTACATTTTGTTCCCTCATCCAAATCATTAATATATATTGTGAATAGCTGGGGTCCCAGCACCGATTCCTGTGGTACCCCACTAGTTACTGCCTGCCAGTGTGAAAAGCACCCATTAATTCCTACTCTTTGTTTCCTCTCTGCCAACCAGTTTTCTATCCATCTAAATACACTTCCCCTAATCCCATGTACTTTTATCTTGCATGATAATCTCTTGTGCGGAACTTTGTCAAACGCTTTATGAAATTCCAAATATACTATATCGACTGGCTCCCTCTGAGAGTTACATCTTCAAAGAATTCTAACAGATTTGTCAACCATGATTTCCCCTTTGTAAATCCGTGCTGACTCTGAGGAACACAGGTGCGCCGTGAGGAATACAAGAGCTTGGTAAGAAATGGAGGTACGTAGTAAGGAACATGGGCATATGGTGAGGAACACGGGAACACGGTGAGGAATATGGGAACACGGTGAGGAACACGGGAACACGGTGAGGAACATGGGTATGCAGGAAGGATATAGGCACATGGTGAGGAACACGGTGAGGAACATGAGTACATGACAAGGAACATGGGAACATGGTCAGGAACACGGGAGCATGGTTAGCAACATAGGTGTATAATGAAGAACATAGGTACATGGTGAGGAACACAGGAACATGCTGAGGAACATGGTACACAGGAGCTGAAGTAACCATAATCCCAAATAAACCTGAGGATTACCATACCTCGGGCAAGGGGCAAGGCTCATGAATAACTGCAGCTGAAATGGAAATTATATCCACACTGTTAATATTACTCTGCATCGCAAACCAGCCGTCCAGCTAACTGAACCTGTACATGATGAATTATATAGATTCACAGAGACCACTGCAGTCACATCGTAGAAACATAGAAATTTCTCCTCTGTACTAAAAGGTTTACCCCTTACCTCAAACTATGACCCCCTCCCCGGTTCTGGATCCCCCCCACCATTGGGAACATTTTTTCTGAATCTACCCTGTCTGACCCTGTTAGAATTTTATCAGTTTCTATCAGATCCCCTCTCACTCTTCTAAACTCCAGTGAATATAATCCTAACCCACTCAGTCTCTCCTCATATGACAGACCTGCCATCCCAGGAATCAGTCTGGTAAACCCTTGCTGTGCTCCCTCTAAAGCAAGGAACATCCTTCCTCAGATAAGGAGAACAAAACTGCACCCAATACTCCAGGTGTGGCGTCACCAACACCCTTTACAATTACAGCAAAACATCCCTATCCCTATACTCAAATCCTCTGGCTATGAAGACCAACATTCCATTTGCCACACAGTAAGGTATACAGCCGGGTACACAGATATAGGGTGAAGTATACACTGAGGTACACAGATATAGGGTGAAGTATACAGCCGGGTACACAGATATAGGGTGAAGTCTACAGTGAGGTACACAGATATAGGGTGAAGTATACAGCCGGGTACACAGATATAGGGTGAAGTCTACAGTGAGGTACACAGATATAGGGTGAAGTATACACTGAGGTACACAGATATAGGGTGAAGTATACAGTGAGGTACACAGATATAGGGTGAAGTATACAGCCGGGTACACATATAGGGTGAAGTCTACAGCGTACATACTGTAGACTGAAGTACATACACAGCGAGGTAAGAGAATCACAGTTTGATGGTGAAACGGAAATTTGTAACAGGAAGGATTTAATTTCATTAAGAATGATTTATACTGAACTCCTTCCCCAACAGCACGGTGGGTGTACCTACCACCTGAAGGGCAGTTTAGGATGGGTAATAGTCTGGTCAGCGATGCCCCTATCCTGTAACAGAAGGAATGAAGAGGGAGAGTGAAGGGTCTTTACCCGGGGCGGGCACCGAGGGGAATTCAAATCATTGAAGAAAACGGGTTTATTTCACCTCTCTCCCGATTTTACTGCTGTTTATCAGGATATTTTCCTCATTCCTTCCCCCTCTCTCGGTGTTTCACTCTGGGTTTTAGTTGCTATATTCCAGTCTCGGTTTATTTACGGGTTTCTCACCGAGTCTCTGAGTAATCTCTGTCCCTGCGTTGTGCACCTTAATCCACCTTCTGTCTGTCCCCCTCTCTCTCTGTCCCTCTATCTGTCCTTCTGCCTGTCCCTCTGTTTGTCCCTCTCTCTCTCTATCTGTCCCTCTCTCTCAATATCTCTTTCTGTGTCTCTCTTTCTGTGACTCTCTCCCACCATCTCTCTGTGTATCTCTCACTCTCTGTCCTCTCTCTCTATCTCCTTCTGTCTCTCTCTCTATTCCCTCTCTATCTCCCTCCCTCTCTCTCTCTCTCCTCTCTATCTCCCTCTCTCTCTCTCTCCTCTCTATCTCCCTCTCTCTCTCTATTCCCTCTCTATCTCCCTCTCTCTCTCTCTCCTCTCTATCTCCCTCTCTCTCTCTCCTCTCTATCTCCCTCTCTCTCTCTATTCCCTCTCTATCTCCTCTCTCTCTCTCTCTATCGGAAGCAGCGCGATTGCGGCCATTCCGCCGGTCGCTGATATTTGGGCTCGTTTAAGTGGGGCAGTAATTTGGTAAGTTTTCCTGTCCAATGATTTCTTTCTAGTTTGATTTTTGAAATTATTCTTTTCCCGGAAACAGGCGACCATTTTCAACATTCATAGAAAATATTAATTTATTGAAGTCACGAGAATGTACAGATATTACACCGAGGAGGGGGGGCTACTATTTACAGATTCCTCCCCCAGCCTGCAGCCCCGGCCTGGAGGGGGGAGGGGTTCAATAAATAAATTCAGGGTCTCTGCATCCCCCACCCCCCCGGGGGATAGGGACAGGAGACCCCCCCCCAACTTGCAGCCAGTGTCCAGCCTGCTGACCTCCTCCTTCCCCAGGGATCCTCTCCCCCCCGGGGTCCCTCTCCCCCCAGGGTCCCTCTCCCCCCAGGGTCCCTCTCCCCCCGGGGTCCCTCTCCCCCCGGGGTCCCTCTCCCCCCAGGGATCCCTCTCCCCCCAGGGTCCCTCTCCCCCCAGGGATCCCTCTCCCCCCAGGGTCCCTCTCCCCCCGGGTCCCTCTCCCCCCGGGGTCCCTCTATCCCACTATCCCTCTCCCCCAGGGTCCCTCTCACCCGAGATCCCTCTCTCCCAGAGTCCCTCTATCCCACGATCCCTCTCTCCCCGGGGTCCCTCTCTCCCCGGGATCCCTCTCCCCCAGGATCCCTCACCCCCAGGGTTCCTCTCTCCCAGGGTCCCTCTCCCCAGGTCCCTCTCTCCCAGGGTCCCTCTCCCCCGGGGTCCCTCTCCCCAGGGTCCCTCTCTCCCCCGGTTCCCTCTCTCCCAGGGTCCCTCTCCTCAGGGTCCCTCTCCCCCAGGATTCCTCTCTCCCAGGGTCTCTCTCTCCCGGAGGTCCGCTTCTCTCCTGGGGATCTCTCTCTCCTCTGAGGGATCCCCCTCTCCCCGGGATCCCCCTCTCCCCGGGATCCCCCTCTCCCCGGGATCCCTCTCTCCCCGGGATCCCTCTCTCCCCGGGATCCCTCTCTCCCCGGGTTCCCTCTCTCCCCGGGTTCCCCCTCTCCCTGGGTTCCCCCTCTCCCCGGGATCCCCCTCTCCCCAGGATCCCCCTCTCCCCGGGATCCCTCTTCCCGGGATCCCTCTCTCCCCGGGATCCCTCTCTCCCCGGGGTCCCTCTCTCCCCGGGATCCCTCTCTCCCCGGGATCCCTCTCTCCCCGGGGTCCCTCTCTCCCCGGGGTCCCTCTCTCCCCGGGGTCCCTCTCTCCCCTTCTCCCAGCTTCTGCCTAAGTCTGGCCAAGTTCTTGCAGAAAGTTCTGGGAATAAATAAGCAGAAAGTCTTTGTTCCTGGAGGGATTTCAGGAGAATCGGGATGAGCGGAGCCAGAAGAAGCCACAGGAATTCCGCAAGTGGGTGGGAGGAGAATTTCCCAATGGGAATTTTGAAAAGGGAGAAATAGGCAGAGTCTGGGGAAAGGGTTAGTAAGGATGCAAAAGGCCAATTGGCTGCCTGTGTGTCTCAGAGTTTCCCAAATCCCAAAGGAAAGTCCAGGATGAAATTCTGAAGGTGATGCAAAGCAGGATTGGGATCAGACTGTGTATTTTCCAGCCTGTCTGACTATCCTGGTGTTTTCCAGCAGTCTGGGAATGTTTTCTTCCATTCCATTCCTGGTCTTTGGGAAGGGATTTGTGTCAGGGGGTGCGGTGGGGGATCAGGGGGATTTTTTTGCTGATTTGGGGATTATTCTTGTGCTTTTCCCTTGTCTCTGCTCTGGGAGCCGGGATCCTAGTCTGGGAGCTGGGATCATGCTCTGGGAACTGGGATTAGGCTCTGGGAACTGGGATCCTGGTCTGGGAGCCGGGATCAGGCTCTGGGAGCCGGGATCCTGGTTTAGGAGCCGGGATCCTGTTCTGGGAGTCGGTTTAAGACTCTGGGAGCCGGGATCCTGATCTGGGAGCGGGGATCAGGCTCTGGGAGCCGGGATCCTGGTCTGGGAGCCGGGATCCTGGTCTGGGAGCCGGGATCCTGGTCTGGGAGCCGGGATCAGGCTCTGGGACTCTGGTCCAGTTGTTGGTGTTGGCTCCTGACGGCGAACCTGTTGACATGGACCGGGATTGGGACCACAATCTTGGGATTACGGACGGGTTCCCCGGAGCGGTTGTTGACATTTCCCGCTTTGATTCTTTTCCATTTGGCTCGGCGATTCTGGAACCAGATTTTCACCTGGACTTCGCTGAGTTTGAGAGCGTGTGCGATCTGCGATCTCTCAGTCAGGGATAGATATTTCTTACAATGAAATTCCTTCTCCAATTCCAGCAGTTGTTCACTGGTGAAGGCGGTTCGGCGCCGGCGGCTTTTCCCGGTGGGATTCCCGGCGGCGGCCAGCGGTTCCTGCGGGACCGATCCGGTTTTCTTCCCTTTGGGATTTAAGGAATTGTTGTTGTCGGAAAGACATTCGGTATCACTTTCCGCCGAGCTTTCCTCTTCCCTCCCGCTGCTAACATTCTCACAGCTTCTTAAATCCACTTTCTCATCATCAGAGCTGAAAAATTTCCCATCGACTGCAGAGAGAGAAAAACCAGAATATCAGGGTCAATCCCGCTCCCAAACATTGTCCCAAACACTGTCCCAATCCCGCTCCCAAACACTGTCCCAAACCCTGTCCCAATCCCGCTCCCAAACATTGTCCCAAACACTGTCCCAATCCCTTTCCCAAACACTGTCCCAATCCCTCTCCCAAACACTGTCCCAATCCCGCTCCCAAACACTGTCCCAAACCCTGTCCCAATCCCTCTCCCAAACATTGTCCCAAACACTGTCCCAATCCCTTTCCCAAACACTGTCCCAATCCCTCTCCCAAACACTGTCCCAATCCCTCTCCCAAACCCTGTCCCAAACACTGTCCCAATCCCTCTCCCAAACCCTGTCCCAAACCCTGTCCCAATCCCTCTCCCAAACCCTGTCCCAAACACTGTCCCAATCCCTGTCCCAATCCCTCTCCCAAACCCTGTCCCAAACCCTGTCCCAAACCCTGTCCAACACTGTCCCAATCCCTCTCCCAACACTGTCCCAAACACTGTCCCAAACACTGTCCCAATCCTGTCCCATCCCTCTCCCAAACACTGTCCCAAACACTGTCCCAATCACTGTCCCAAACCCTGTCCAAACACTCCCATCCCTCTCCCAACACTGTCCCAAACCTGTCCCAAACACGTCCATCCCGTCCCAATCCCTCTCCCAAACCCTGTCCCAACACTGTCCCAAACACTGTCCCAAACCCTGTCCCAACACTGTCCCAATCCCTCTCCCAAACACTGTCCCAAACACTGTCCCAAACACTGTCCCAATCCCTGTCCCAATCCCTGTCCCAAACACTGTCCACCCATTTCCCAAACTTTTCCGAACCCATTCCAGTCAATCCCGCTCACATTCAGCCAAAATTCCCGCCCCACAGCCGGGATTAATTTGTTTAAAACGGGAATTTTTATCGGGGACAAAATCTCAAATTCCTTTTAGTTCGGATTCGATTCTCACTTTTCCCAATTTTTTCTTGCAACGAAATTTACATTTTTAAAAAAAGCGGCGAATTGATAAATGTCCATTTCTGGAATTAATAAAAAACCTGGGGAAATGGGAATGTCTTTGGGAATGGGAATGGGGTTACAGACTGACCTGAACCCCAGGTCAATTCAACCTCTTTCTTATTGTTGGGAATCTGTAGTTGGGATTGGGATTTGGGGGGGGGGGGTGGTTTCGGCGGCTCCCCCCCCCCTCTCTCTCTCTCTCCTTTCCCTCTCTCTCTCCTTTCCCTCTCTCTATCTTTTCCTCCTTCCCTTTCTCCCTCTCTCTCTCTCTCCCTCTCTCCCTGGGAACGGGGAGGATCCGCTGCCTCCAGCCGAGTTTCAGTCTCTCCGGGCGGCCGGAGCTCGGTTCCTTTCCCGGGAAAAGCGGTTTTGATCCCAGATGCGGGCGGGATGAGGAAGAGGAAATTATCCCCAGTTTAAACTCGAAAACCCGCGTCAAGAATCGATTAGAATCGAATCTGTTCGATTCCGGCTGAAGCCAAGAAACCAGTTCAATAAAAACAGAAACTTGGGAAAAGTTCCCAGCCGGAGCTCCCGCATCCCAGAGACTTCATTCCAAATCCCAGCATTGCTTCCGATCCACCCAATTCCTAAATCAATTTCCCTGACATTCCCCCACCTTCTCCTCGCAAATTTGCAGGATTTTCCCTGAAATTTTGTCTGAAAATTTCTCGCATTTTGCCTGAAAAAAATCCGGATTTTTCCCCAGAAAATTTCTCGCATTTCTCCCGAATTTTTCCGCCTTTCTCCCGATGTCCCCCCCCCCCCCCCCCCCCCCCCGGCTCCTCACCTGTCAGGCTGGGATAGTTGTCGCTCAGAGGGAGAAGCTCTTTGTCCGGGATTCCCACCTCCTCCGGCTCGGAGTTTTCCTGCCTCCGGGAATTGTTTTCGGGATTGGAGCGGGATACGGGCAGCTCCTGCCCGGGACAGTAAGTTTCCGCAGAGTCGCTGAAGCTGGGTAAGGCAGTGGTCAGTGCCACCATAGAGGGCACTCCCTGCCCCAGGCTGGCACAGAAAGTGTTGCTCAGGCGGCTGGCGAAGGAGGCTAAGGGGGTGAGGGGGGGGATACCGGACTGCAGGGGGGTGTGGGGCAGAGCCTGCGGGATCACCAGCGGCCGGTAAGGCATGAACATGGGGTAACCGGTGTACAGTAAATGTCCCGAGCGGGGCTGCGGCGATCCGATCAGGGAATCGATGGAAAAAGCTGTCCCCTGTCCATTCGGCCGCTGCATCTCCGAACAGGAGGTGTGGGACAGTCTCCCTCAATCCCTCACTCACTCACTCCCTCCCTCACTCACTCACTCACTCACTCCCGGAGACTCTGAGCTGATCCTCTAACAGCAGCCGCCTGATAAACACTGAGGGGGAGGGAGGGAGGGAGGGAGGGAGGGGGTGGGGGAGGGAAAGGCTGTTCCCATTTCCATTCATCCATCAGATCAAACCATATTCCCGCATCCCCCCCCCCCCCAGCCCCACAGCTCCCCACCCCCCCACCACCAGCTCTGCTGTGTGGGAGTCACTCCCTCAGCAATGACCCAACCCCTGGGACTGTGACAGAATTCACCACAGTGACCAAGGGAGGGAGAGGGAGAGGGGGAGGGAGGGAGAGGGTGATAGAGAGAGAGAGAGAGAGGAAGGAGAAGGAGGAAGAGAGAAATGGGTGAGGGAGAGAGCTAAAGTGGAAAAGAGATTGAGGGGATGAGATACAAGTGCAGCAAGCAGTTAGAAAGGTAAGTTAGCCTTCATTGCAAGATTTGAGTAGAAGAGCAGAGATGTTTTACTGCAGCTGCATCATTACTGCAGCTGTACACAACATGAGAACATAAGAAATAGGAGAGGAGTCGGCCATCCAGCCCCTCGAGCCTGCCCCGCCATTCAATAAGATCATGGCTGATCTGAAGTGGATCCACTTTCCCGCTTTCTCCCCGTAACCCTTAATTCCCACAGGGTCTTTGGCAGGTCCACACCTGGAATAGTTTGTGTCGTTTGGGTCTCCTTATCAAAGTGGGGGTTTACTTCCATCGAGGGAGAACAGCCGAGGTTCACTGTCGTACACAGAGAGATTGGGTCAAATGGGCCTGTATTCACTGGAATTTATGAGGGGGATCTAATTGAAACATATGGAATTCTGACAGAGCCAGACAGACTGGATACAGGGATGCTGTTTCCTCTGGCTGGAAAGTCCAGAACGAGGGGTCACAGTCTCAGGACACGGGGTAGGGCACTCACAACTGAGAGCAGGAGATTCTCACTCAGACGCTGGTGAATCTGTGGAATTCTCTCTCTCAGAAGGATGTGGAGGCCAAGTGAATATTTAACAAGGAAATAGACAGATTTCTAGAGTCTAGTAATGTCAAGGGATTTGATTTGATTTATTCTTGTCACATGTATTAATGTACAGTGAAAAGCATTGTTTCTTGTCTGCTACACAAAGCATACCGTTCATAGAGAATGAAAAGAGAGAGTGCAGAATGTCTTGTTACAGTCATAGCTAGGGAGAGGGAGGGGTGGGTATGGTGTCAGAGAACCAGGAGCAGCTGGAAGGGCTGAATGGCCATCTGCAAATATTTTCTATATTTCTATTGGTGGAAAATAGAAAGAAGAGGAAGAGAGATTGAGTGATAGAGAAAGAAAAGGGGGGGGAGCGGCAGCTTGGAAGGGATAATTGGGAGAGAGGGAATGAGGAGTGAGGGAGAAGAAAGGAGAGAGGGAGGGAGAGGGGGATGGAGAGGGAGGAAGGGAGGGAGAGGGTGGGAGGGAGAGGTGGTGGAGGGGAGAGAGAGGGAGGAGAGAGGGAGGGAGAGGAGGGAGGAGGAGGAGAGGGGGGGTGGAGGGAGAGGGTGGGGAGGGAGGAGAGGGAGAGGGAGGGAGGTGGGAGGGAGGGAGGGAGGGTGGAGGGAGAGGGAGAGGGGGGTGGAGGGAGAGGGAGAGGGAGGGTGGAGGGAGAGGGGAGAGGGGGAGGGGAGAGGAGGGAGAGGGGAGGGAGGGGGAGAGGGAGAGAGGGAGGCGAGAGGCGCGGGAGGAGAGAGAGGGAAGGGAGAGGAGAGGAGGGAGGAGGGAGAGAGGGAGAGGGAGGGAGGAGGAGAGGAGGGAGAGGGGGAGGGAGGGAGAAAGGGGAGGAGAGGGAGGAAGGGAGAGGGAGGGAGAGGAGGGGAGAGAGAAGGAAGGGAGGGGAAAGGGAGAAAGGAGGGAGAGAAGGCAGAAAGCTTGAGTGTGGCTGAGTCCCCATCCCCCGGCGGGGGGAGAGGTTGTGTCCCTTTGAGAGAGGCAGTGGGGTATTATTAAGTGAGATGGATGAGATGTGATTAGACAAGAGGAGCTTTGTTAAAGTTTGGGAGGCGCATTGAGACGGTGGCTGAAGAGAGGGGAGGGAAGCAGATGGTTTCAAAGAGTTTTTCCTGATTGAGGATGTGTTTGTCCATAAATAATAAGGAAATAAATCTCGAAACCCACCCCAGAGCAGGAACAGAAAACGTTGCAGAGTTTATCACCGGCTGAACCGGGGAACTGATTCCAGAGAAACTACACGAAAAAAAATCATCATAAATCCCCAAAAATAAGAGAGAAACAGGCAGAAAAATACCCAAATATTCCAGCTGGAGCAGAGAAAACTGCCGGAATCTAGAGAAAGGTGAAATAGACAAATGAAAGGAGAGAGATTCCCTTGAGATTCTCCCAGGAATCATTGGAAAATGTTCCAGATGAAGTTTGGTGAATGAATGAAGTGATGTGAATAGAAACAGGCTGAATCCCAGTATCAGTGAAGCTGTCTGCAGCTCATTCCCCACACCCACCCACTCTTAAATATTCCCCACACCCACCCTTAAATATTCCCCACACCCCACTCTTAAATATTCCCCACACCCCACCCTTAAATATTCCCCACACCCCACCCTTAAATATTCCCCACACCCCACCCTTAAATATTCCCCACACCCCACCCTTAAATATTCCCCACACCCCACCCTTAAATATTCCCCACACCCCACCCTTAAATATTCCCCACACCCCACCCTTAAATATTCCCACAACAGCCTTTATTCCCCATTTTGGCTATCTCCCAATCAGCCGCTAATTACCCCATTCAGGAGCAGACGGGGCTGAACCTTCACTGATTACAGCAATCCAGGGCACCTCTCACCCTCTGATTGGCACCCGGAGTCAGTCTGCTACTACCCGCAGCGGCAAGGCACACAGCCTGCCTCCCTGCCTCCCCCTCCCCCCCTCTCCCTGCTCCCTGCCCCCCCTCCCTGCCTCCCCCTCCCTGCCTCCCTCCTCCCCTGCCTCCCCCCTCCCTGCCTCCCCCTCCCTCCTCTGCCTCCCCCCTCCCTCCTCTCCCCTGCCTCCCCCCTCCTGCCTTGCCTCCCTCCTCCCCCGCCTCCCCCCTCCCTGCCTCCCCCTCCCTGCCTCCCCCCCTCCCTGCCTCCTCCCCTCCCCCCCCGCCCCCTCCCTGCCCTCCCCCCTCCCTGCCTCCCCCTCTCCCGCCTCCCCCCTCCCTGCCTCCCCCCTCCCTGGCCTCCCCCCTCCCTGCCTCCCCCCTCCCCCCCCCCTCTCTGCCTCCCCCTCTCCCTCTCCCTCCTCCCTGCCTCCCCTCTCCCTGCCTCCCCCCCTCCCTGCCTTCCCCCTCCCTGCCTCCCCCCCCCTCCCTGCCTTCCCCCCCCCTCCCCTCCTCTCCCCCTCCCCCCTCTCCTGCCTCCCCCTCTCCCTGCCTCCCCCCCCCTCCCCCTCCCCCCCTCCCTGCCCCCCTCCCTGCCTCCCCCTCTCTCCCGCCTCCCCCTCTCCCTCCCCTGCCTCTCCCCTGCCTCCCCCCTCTCCCTGCCTCCCCCTCTCCCTGACCTCCCCCCCTCCCTGCCTTCCCCTCCTGCCTCCCCCCCCCCTGCCTCCCCCTGCTTCCCTGCCTCCCCCCCCCCCCCTCCCCCTCTCCCCTCCCTGCCTCCCCCCTTGCCTCCCCTCCTCCTTCCCCCCTCCCCCCCTCCCCTGCCTCCCCCTCTCTCCTGCCCCCCCTCCCTGCCTCCCTGCGCCCTCCCCCCTCCCTCCTCCCCCTCTCCCTGCCTCCCCCTCTCCCTGCCTCCCCCTCCCCCTCCCCTCCCCCCCTCCCTGCCTCCCCCTCTCCCTGCCTCCCCCTCCTCCCCCTCCTCCCCCCCCCCTCCCTCCCCCTCCCTGTCTCCCCCTCCCCTGCCTCCCCCTCCCTGCCCCCCCTCCCCTCTGCCTCCCCCCTCCCCTGCCTCCCCCTCTCCCTGCTCTCCCCCTCTCCCTGCCTCTCCCTGCTTCCCCCCTCCTGCCTCCCCTCCCTATTTCCCTCCCCCTCTCCCCCTCCCTCCCTGCCTCCTCCCCCCTCTCCCTGCCTCCCCTCTCTCCCTCTCCCTGCCTCCCCACTTTCCTCTTTCTCCTCTCTCCTGCCTCTCTCTCTGCCTCTCCTCCTCCCTGCCTCTCCCTCTGTCCCATTTATGTGTGCCTGTGTTTGCTGCCTGTCCCTGCCTCTCCCTATCCCTTAAAGTTCCCCCTTCCTGCCTCCCCACTTCTGCCTCACAGGAGCCACCACTGTGCTACCACAGGCTAAACCACCACTTGCTTTCCATTCGTAATTGCCCCTTGAGAACATAGAACATAGAACATTACAGCACAGAACACGCCCTTCGGCCTTCGATGTTGTGCCGACCAAAATAAAAAGCAATGCCCCTCCAAACTAAACCATTCCCTTCTCTTCCATATACTTATCAATTAACCTCTTAAACGCCACCAAACTTGGCGCATCTACAACAGCTGCAGGCAGGGCATTCCACTCCCTAATCACTCTTTGAGTAAAGAACCTACCTCTGATATCCGTCCTATAACTCATACCCCTTAATTTAAAGCTGTGTCCCCTCGTGCTAGCTTTCTCCATCCTAGGAAAAAGGCTATCACTGTCCACCCTATCTAAACCTCTAATCATCTTATATGTTTCAATAAGGTCTCCTCCTAGCCGCCTTCTTTCTAACGAAAACAACCTCAAATCCCTCAGCCTCTCTTCATAAGACCTGCCCTCCATACCAAGCAACATCCTGGTAAACCTCCTCTGTACCCTCTCCAATGCCTCCACATCTTTCTTATAATGTGGGGACCAGAACTGCACACAATACTCCAAGTGCGGCCGCACTAGAGTTTTGTACAGTTGCAACATGACGTTGCGGCTCCGAAATTCAATCCCCCTACCAATAAAAGCTAAGACTCCATATGCCTTCTTAACAACCTTCTCGACTTGACTGCCTACTTTCAGGGATAAGGTGGTGGAATAGTGTACCACTATTGTCTATGTGGTGTAGGTAAACCCAGAGTGCTGTTAGGGAGGAAATTCCAAGATTTTGACCCAATCACAGTGAACAAATAGCGATATATTTCCAAGTCAGGATGGTGAGTGGTTTGGAAGGGAACTTAAGGGTGGGGGTGTTCCCATGTACCTGCTGCCCTTGTCCTTCTAGATGGAAGTGGTTGTGGGTTTGGAAGGTGCTGTCTGACAATCTTTGGTGAATTGCTGCAGTGAATCTTGTCGATAGTACACACTGCTGCTACTGAGCGTCGGGGGTGAAGGGACTGGATGTTTGTGGATGTGATGCCATTCAACGGTCTGCTTTGTACTGGATGGTATCGAACTTCTTGAGTGTTGGAGCTGTCTCCATCCAGGCAAGAGGAGAGTGTTCCATCACACCTCTGACTTGTGCCTTGTAGATGGTGGACAGGCTCTGGGGAGTCAGGAGGTGAGTTACTCGCTGAGAAATCCCAGCGCCTGACCTCTCTGATAGCCAATGTGTTTATGTGGCTGGGTCCAGCTCAGTTTCTGGTCAATGGAAATTCCAAGTATGTTGACAGTGGGGGTGACAGTAATTGTAGTGCCAGTGAATGTCAAGGGGAAGTGATTAGATTTTCTTTGGTTGGAGGTGGTATTTATGTGGGACAAATGTCTTTTGTAACATCCACCTGGATATTGTTCAAGTCTTGTTGCATTTCGACATGGACTGCTTCAGTATCTAAGGAGTTGCCATCACAGTTTGGGGGAGGAGGTTCGAGTTTGGGGGGGTTGACTTTGGGCAGGTTCCGTTTGAGGGGGTGTCAGTTTTGGAAAGTTCTGTTTGGAGATGTTTAATCTGTGGGAGAAATTGTTTTGGGGGGGGGTTTATTCATTTATGGGACATGGGTATCGCTGGCTGCCCATAGATTATTGCCCATCTGTTAGTTGCCCTGGTTCACGAAGCAGTTGAGAATCAATCACATTGCTGTGTTCTGGAGTCACATGTAGGCCAGACCAGGTAAGGATGGCAGATTTTCTTCCCAAAAGGACATTAGTGAACCATCAGTAAATTCCTGTTCCAGATTTTTTTTTATTGAATTCAAATTCCACCATCTGCCTTGGCAGGATTCGAATCAGGGTCCCCAGAACAGTAACTAAATTTCTGGATTAATAACTTAGCAATAATACCACTTCGCCATTGTCTCCCCGAGTTTGTGTGGGAAGGTTTACTGTGGGGGGATTGTAGTGGGGGGGGGATTTTAACATACATGTAACATAGAACATTACAGCGCAGTACAGGCCCTTCAGCCCTCGATGTTGCACTGACCTGTGAAACCAATCTAAAGCTCATCTGACCTCCACTATTCCAATATTATCCATATGTTTATCCAATGACCATTTGAATGCCTTTAATGTTGCTGCAGGCAGGGCATTCCACGCCCTTACTACTCTCTGAGTAAAGAACCTACCTCTCGCATCCGTCCTATAACTACCACCCCTTAATTTAAAGCTATGTCCCCTCGTGCTAGCTTTCTCCATCCTAGGAAAAAGGCTATCACTGTCCACCCTATCTAAACCTCTAATCATCTTATATGTTTCAATAAGATCCCCTCTTAGCCGCCTTCTTTCTAACGAAAACAACCTCAAATCCCTCAGCCTCTCTTCATAAGACCTGCCCTCCATACCAGGCAACATCCTGGTAAACCTCCTCTGTACCCTCTCCAATGCCTCCACATCTTTCTTATAATGCGGGGACCAGAACTGCACACAATACGCCAAGTGCAGCCGCACAAGAGTTTTGTACAGTTGCAACATCATCTCACAGGTCTGAAATTCAGTCCGTCTACTAATAAAAGCTAACACAGTGTATGCCTTCTTAACAACCTTATCAACCTGGGTGCCAACTTTCAGGGATCTATGCACACGTACACCGAGATTTCTCTGCGCATCTGCATTACCAGAGTAACTTACTCAAAGCCCATACTCTGTATTCCTGTTATTCCTTCCAAAGTGAATCACCTCACACTTTTCTGCATTAAAATCCATTTGCCACCTTTCAGCCCAGCTCTGCAGCTTATCTATGTCAGGATGAGGCTTGAAGGCTCAGGTAGTGCAATGGATAGCTATAGATTAGCTAGGAAGGAGGTAAAAAGTGAATTGAGGAGAGCTAAGAGGGGACACGAGAAGATGTTGGCTGATAGGATTAAGGAGAATCCTAAAGCTTTCTTTCGATATGTTAAGAATAGAAGATTGGTTAGGGCAAGATTAGGGCCAGTCATAGACAGCAGTGGGAAGTTGTGCGTGGAGCCTGAAGAGATTGGTGAGGCACTGAATAAATATTTCTCTTCGGTATTCACGCAGAGTGCTGGAAATGTAGCTGTGGAGAGCACTGAGGTACAGGGTTGCAAATTGGGGAGTATTGTAGTAGATAGGGAGGATGTGTTAGAAATTCTCGAGGGTTTGAAGTTGGATAAGTCCCCTGGGCCGGACGGGATTTACCCTAGGATTCTCTGGGAGGCAAGAGAGGAGATTGCAGAGCCTCTGGCTCTGATCTTCAGGTCCTCGTTGGTTACGGGTGTGGTTCCGGAGGACTGGAGGATGGCGAATGTGGTCCCACTGTTTAAGAAGGGGAAGAGAGACCTTCCAGGGAATTATAGGCCAGTGAGTCTTACTTCTGTTGTGGGCAAGGTATTGGAGAGAATTATTAGGGATAGGATTTATAGTTATTTAGAGAGAAATGAATTGATTGGGGATAGTCAGCATGGTTTCGTGAAGGGTAGGTCATGCCTTACTAACCTCATTGAGTTTTTTGAGAAAGTGACAGAGAGGTGGATGGGGGTAAGGCGGTTGATGTAGTATATATGGACTTTAGTAAGGCTTTTGATAAGGTGGCCCATGGAAGACTTCTACAGAAAATGCAGATGTGTGGAATAGAGGGTGATTTAGCTAATTGGATTAGAAATTGGCTGGCAGATAGAAGACAGAGGGTGGTGGTTGATGGGGGATATTCATCGTGGAGTTCGGTGACGAGTGGTGTGCCTCAGGGGTCTGTTTTGGGGCCCCTGCTGTTTGTAATTTTATAAATGATCTGGATGAGGGTATTGAGGGATGGATCAGTAAATTTGCAGATGATACTAAAGTTGGTGGTGTGGTAGATAGTGAAGAGGGGTTTTTTAGTTTACAGAGTGACTTGGACAAGTTGCAGAGCTGGGCCGAGAGGTGGCAAATGGAGTTTAATGTGAAAAGTGTGAGGTAATGCACTTTGGCAGGAACAATAAATGTGTAGAGTATAGGGCTAATGGTAGGGCTCTTAATAGTGTTGAGGAACAGAAGGATCTTGGTGTATGTGTCAATAGATCCCTGAAAGTAGGCAGTCAAGTGGATAAAGTTGTTAAGAAGGCATATGGAGTCTTAGCTTTTATTGGTAGGGGGATTGAAGTTAGGAGCCGCAGCATCATGTTGCAACTGTACAAAACTCTAGTGCGCCGCACTTGGAGTATTGTGTGCAGTTCTGGTCCCCACATTATAAGAAAGATGTGGAGGCATTGGAGAGGGTACAGAGGAGGTTTACTAGGATGTTGCCTGGTATGGAGGGCAGGTCCTATGAAGAGAGGTTGAAGGATTTGAGGTTGTTTTCGTTAGAAAGGAGGCGGCTAAGGGGGGATCTTATTGAAGCATATAAGATGATTAGAGTTTTGGATAGGGTGGACAGTGATAGCCTTTTTCCTAGGATGGAGAAAGCTAGCACGAGGGGACACAACTTTAAATTAAGGGGTATGAGTTATAGGACGGATATCAGAGGTAGGTTCTTTACTCAAGAGTGATTAGGGAGTGGAATGCCCTGCCTGCAGCTGTTGTAGATGCGCCAAGTTTGGTGGCGTTTAAGAGGTTAGTTGATAAGATGAATGAAGGGAATGGTTTAGTTAGGAGGGGCATTGCTTTTTATTTTGGTCGGCACAACATCGAAGGCCGAAGGGCCTGTTCTGTGCTGTATTGTTCTATGTTCTATGTTCTATGTTCTATGTCCCTCTGTAACCTGCAAAATCAAAGAACCAAGAACAAAACAGCATAATCCTTCTGCACTGTCCACAACTTTACTGACCCATTCTTCTACACCCTCATCCAGATCATTTATAAACATGATGAAGGGCAATGGCCCCAAAAACAGATCATTTTGGTACACATTAGTCACTGAACTCCACGATGAACACTTCACATCAACCACCACCCTCTGTATTCTTACAGCTAGCCGATTTCTAATCCAAACTACTGAATCACCCTCAATCCCATGCCTCCGTATTTCAGGGATCTATTGACACATACACCAAGATCCTTCTGTTCCTCAACACTATTAAGAGCCCTACCATTAGCCCTATACTCTACACATTTATTGTTCCTGCCAAAGTGCATTACCTCACACTTTTCCACATTAAACTCCATTTGCCACCTCTCGGCCCAGCTCTGCAACTTGTCCAAGTCACTCTGTAAACTATAACACCCCTCTTCACTATCTATTTTCTGCAATAGCTTACTATGGGGAACCAGGGGGAACTTTCGCTTACAAGTGGTGTACCTCAGGGGTCTGTTTTGGGGCCCCTGCTGTTTGTAATTTTTATAAACGATCTGGATGAGGGTATTGAAGGATGGATTAGTAAATTTGCGGATGACACCAAAGTCGGAGGAGTGGTAGATAGTGAAGAGGGGTGTGATAGTTTGCAGAGAGACTTGGACAAGTTGCAGAGCTGGGCCGAGAGGTGGCAAATGGAGTTTAATGTGGAAAAGTGGGAGGTAATGCACTATGGCAAGAATAATAAATGTGTAGAGTATAGGGCTAATGGTAGGATTCTTAATAGTGTTGATGAACAGAGGGATCTTGGTGTATATGTGCATAGATCCCTGAAAGTCGGCAGTCAAGTCGATAAGGTTGTCAAGAAGGCATACGGAGTCTTAGCTTTTATTGGTAGGGGGATTGAATTTCGGAGCCGCAACTTCATGTTGCAACTGTACAAAACTCTAGTGCGGCCGCACTTGGAGTATTGTGTGCAGTTCTGGTCCCCGCATTATAAGAAAGATGTGGAGGCATTGGAGAGGGTACAAGAGGAGGTTTACCAGGATGTTGCCTGGTATGGAGGGCAGGTCTTATGAAGAGAGGCTGAGGGATTTGAGGGTGTTTTCGTTGGAAAGAAGGCGACTAAGAGGAGACCTTATTGAAACATATAAGATGATTAGAGGTTTAGATAGGGTGGACAGTGATAGCCTTTTTCCTAGGATGGAGAAAGCTAGCACGAGGGGCATAGCTTTAAATTAAGGGGTGGTAGTTTAGGACGGATGTCAGAAGATAGAACATAGAACATTACAGCGCAGTACAGAGCTAGGTTCTTTACCCAGAGGGTGGTTAGGGTATGGAATGCCCTGCCTGCGGCAGTTGTAGATGCACCAAGTTTGGTGGCGTTTAAGAGTTTATTAGATAAGTTTATGGACGAAAAGGGAATGGTTTAGTTTGGAGGGTCATTGCTTTTTCCTAATCGGTCGGCGCAACATCGAAGGCCGAAGGGCCTGTTCTGCGATGTAATGTTCTATGTTCTATGTTCTAAATGCTTTACTGAAATCCATATACACCATATCAACTGCTTTACCCTTATCCACCTCTTTGGTCACCTTCTCAAAGAACTCAATAAGGTTTGTGAGGCATGATCTACCCTTCACAAAACTATTTTGACTATTCCTAATCAAATTACTCCTTCTTAAGTGTTTATAAATCTTATCTCTTTAGTGTGCAGTTGGGTTTAGTGTGTGTGGGGGGTGTTGGTTAGAGTGTGGGGGGGTTTAGTGTGGGTTAGGTTGAGTGTGGAAGTGTGGGTGTGGAGGTGTAAGTGAGAGGGTGAGTATGTGGGGGGAGTGAGTGTGTGGGAGGGGTGAGAGGTGGGGGGGGGTGAGTATTTGAGGGTGAATGTGGGTGGATGGGTGTGGGGGGGTTTAGTGTGGAGGGGTTTAGAACAAAGAACAAAACAGTACGGGAAACAGGCCCTTTGGCCCAGCGAGCCCGCGCCGCCACCCCTATGTTCCCACCTCTACCTGCGATCCCTGTCCATGTTTATAGATCTATGGATTAAAAACCAAATTTGAGACAATTTAGGGAGAATTTGTTTTGCCAATTAGCCTAAGAGCACATCTTTGGGATGTGGGAGGAAACCGGAGCACCCGGAGAAAACCCATACAAGCACGGGGAGAATGCGCAAACTCCCACAGACACAGGCCCAAATCCATGTATCTGCACAGCACAGCGATAGTCACTGAGCTGTCGTGTTGCCCATCAAATGGTCCAGGTCAAGCGTACACTAACGACGTGAAGCACTAGGATACTCTCGAAAAAAATCCAAGAGCAGCCCTCTCACGACCCATCGCGTGTATGCCCCTTGTTAGACAACAAGGTGGACCAAAGCACCTGTAGGATAAAAACAAGTACATCAATATCATCATCTATTTACACACTTCCCAGGGACTCCCAAGGCTCATGATCCCTAATTTAAATCAGTTTTCTATACCCCTCCATTCCCATTCTGTTCATGTGCCCATTTAAGTATTTCTTAAATATCTCCAGAGTACCTGTTTAATGTGAGGGGTATTTTGGGTTGTTTGTGTGCAGGGGTTGTGTGAGGGGAGTTTATTGTGGGGGTGGTTCAGTGTGGGGTGGGTTTAGTGTGGAGTGAATTTATTGTGGGGGAGTTTAGTGTGGGTTGGGATAGTGTGGGTGGGTTGAGTGTAGTTTGGGTTTAGTGTGGGGGGGTTAGTGTGGGGGGATTCAGTGTGGGGGAACTCAATTTGAAGGGGATTCAGGGTGGGTGGGGTGTAGTGTGGGTGTTGTGTCATTGGGGGTGGTTTTGTGTGAGGGGCTTTTATTGAGAGTTTTCATGTTGGGGAGGGTTTAGTGTAAGGGCTTAGTGTGGGGTTTAATGTGGGTGTTTAGTATGGAGGAGTATGGGAGAATATAGTATGGGGCAGTTTAATTTGGGAGGGTTCAGAGTGTGGGGGATTCACTGTGTGTGGGGGGGTGTTCAGTGTGTGTATGGAGGGGTTCAGTGTTGGGAAGTTCAGTGTGGGAGTGTTCAGTGTGTGGGGTTCACTGTATGTGGGAGTGTTCAGTGTGTGGAGGGGTTCAATGTGTGGGGTTCACTGTATATGGGGGGGTTCAGTGTGTGTATAGGGGGTTCAGTGTTGGGGGGTTCAGTGTGAGGGGTTCAGTGTGTGGAGGGGTTCAGTGTGTGGGGGGTGGATTCAGTGTGTGTGTGGGGGTTCAGTGTGTTAGGGTTCAGTGTGTTAGGGGTTCAATGTTTTAGGGGTTCATGTGGGGGCGTTCAGTGCGGTGGGGTATTCAGTGTGGGGGGGGGTTTCAATGTGGGGGATTCAGTGTATGGGGGGGTTCAGCATGTGAAGGGTTCATGTGGGGGGGGTTCAGTGTGGGGGGTTTCAGTGTGTGGGATGGTTCAGTGTGCGGGGGGGTTCAGTGTGGGGGGTTCGGTGGGGGGTGTTTAGTAGGGGGGGGTTTAGTGTCGGGGTGTTTAGTGTAGGGAGTTTCATGTCGGGGATTCAGTGTGTGGAGGGGTTTAATGTGGGGAGGTTTAGTGTGGGGGCGTTCAGTATAGGGAGGGGTTCAGTGTATGGGGTTCGGTGTGTGGAAGGGTTCAGTGTGTGGGGGTTCACTGTGTGTGGGGGGTTCAGTATGTGTATGGGGGGTTCAGTGTTGGGGGTTCAGTGTGAGGGATTCAGTGTGGGAGTGTTCAGTGCGTGGGGTTCACTGTACGTGGGAGTGTTCAGTGTGTGGAGGAGTTCAATGTGTGGGATTCACTGTATGTGGGGGGGTTCAGTGTGTGAATAGGGGGCTCAGTGTGGGGGGGGCTCAGTGTGAGGGGTTCAGTGTGTGGAGGGGTTCAGCGTGTGGGAGGTGGATTCAGTGTGTGGGGGGGTCAGTATGTTGGGGGGGTTCAGTGTGTTAGGGGTTCAGTGTGGGGCGTTCATGCGTGGGGGTATTCAGTGTGGGGGTTTCAATGTGGGGGATTCAGTGTGTGTTGGGGGGGTTCAGCATGTGAGGGATTCAATATGGGGGGGGGTTCAGTGTTGGGGAGTTCAGTGTGTGGAGAGGTTCAGTGTCGGGGGGGGTTACATAGAACATAGAACAATACAGCACAAACAGGCCCTTCGGCCCACGAGTTGCGCCGATCACATCTACCAATCCACAGACCTATCTACATAGAACATTACAGAGCAGTACAGGCCCTTTGGCCCTCGATGTTGTGCCGGCCAGTGGACCCTCTAACCTAAACTATTCCAATATCATCCATATGCCTATCCACCGAACATTTGAATGCCCCCAAAGTAGGCAAGTCCACAACTGCTGCAGGCAGGGCATTCCACGCTCTCACCACCCTCTGTGTAAAGAACCTGCCTCTGACATCCGTCCTATAACTACCACCTCTTAATTTAAAGTTATGTCCCCTCGTGTTGGTCATCACCATCCGAGGAAAAAGGCTCTCACTATCCACCCTATCCAGTCCTTTGATCATCTTATACGCCTCAATTAGGTCACCGCGTAACCTTCTTCTCTCTAATGAAAATAACCTCAGGTCCCTCAGCCTTTCCTCATAAGGCCTTCCCTCCATACCAGGCAACATCCTGGTAAACCTCCTCTGCACCCTTTCCAATGCTTCCACATCTTTCTTATAATGCGGCGACCAGAACTGTACGCAATACTCCAAGTGCGGCTGCACCAGAGTTTTGTACAGTTGTAACATCTATAACCCCCTATTCTATTCTTTCCCATATACTCATCCAGATGTCTCTTAAAAGATCCCAGTGAGTTTGCCTCAACAACCTCTGACGGCAGTCGGTTCCGTTCACTCACCACCCTCTGACTGAAAAACCTACCCCTGACATCTCCTTTATATTTGCTTCCCTGCACCTTAAATCTGTGTCCTCTCGTAGTGACCATTTCAGCTCAGGGAAATAGTCTCTGAGAAACCACCCTATCTATTCCTCTCAACATTTTATAAACCTCTATCAGGTCGCCTGTCAACCTACGTCTCTCCAGTGAGAAGAGTCCCAGCTCCCTCAACCTATCTTCATAAGGCCTGCCTCCCAATCCAGGCAGCATCCTTGTAAATCTCCTCTGAACTCTCTCAATAGCCTCTACATCCTTCCTATAAACCAAATTGAGACAATTAGGGAGAATTGTTTTGCCAATTAGCCAACAAACATAAAATACAGTGAGGAGTTAACAGTGGCGGGGGTTTACAGTGGGGGGGGGGGGTTTTATAGTGGGAGGTTTACAGTGGGGGGGGGTGGTTTACACTGGGAGTGTTTAGTGTGGGGTGTTTAGTGTGGGGACGTTTTGTGGGGGCATTTTGTGAGAGGGGAATTTGGATGTTTTGTGTTGGGGGGGTTTGTTTTGGGGGGGTTTGTGTGGGGAGTTTAATGTGGCGGTGATTTAGTATGGGGGGGTGTAATGTGGGTGGTGTAGTGTGGGGCGGGTCACTGCGGGGTTGAGTTTGGGAGGGTTAATTGTGTGGGAGTTAGTCTGGGTATGTTCAGTTTGTGGGTGTGGAGGGGGGGGCACAGGCGATGGGATTCAGACACACGAGTTCCTAATCTTTGTTTCCTATTAGTTATCAATCCATCTCAGTGCACTTTTCCCAATCCCATATACTTTAGGCTTTCAGAAAACGTTCGACAAAATCCCACATAAGAGTTTGTGTGGAAAATTAAATAAACCACATTCACTGTCTCCCCATCATCTATCCACTAGTTATATTATCGAACAATTCCAGTAGATCTGTCAAACATCACTTTCCTTTCATAAATCCATGCTGACTCCTGTCCAATCCTGTTACTGTTTACCAAGCGCTCTGCTGTAAAATCTTTGATAATAGATTCAAGAAGTTTCTTCAGTCCCAGTGTCAGCCTGACTGTTTTACAATTCCCTGTTTTCTCCCTTTTTAAATAGTGGGGTGACATTCGCTACCCTCCAATCTGTAGAAACTGTTCCAGAGTTATTAAAATCATAACCACTGAGTCATCCACTATTTCTATAGCCACTTCCTTAAGTACTCTGGGATGTAGATTATTCAGCCCTGGGGATTTATCCACCTTCAATCCCATCAATTTTCCCAGCACCATTTCGCTATTAATGCTGATTTCCTTCAATCCCTCCCTCTCAGTAAACCCTCTGCCACAACATTTCTGGTCTGTTATTTGTGTGCTCCTTTGTAAGGACAGAACAAGCCTGTTTCCTGTGCTGTTTTGTTCTTTGATCTTTGTTCTTTGTATTCAGTTGCTCGACCATTTCTTCATTCCCCATTGTAATTCTCCTGTTTCTGACTGTAAGGGATTTACCTTCACCAATATTTTTCTCCTCTCATAGTTTTTATGTACTCTGCAAGCTAACTCTCATACTCTATTTTCCCTTCTTAATGACTCACTCCCATGGCCTTCCTGTGCTGAATTCTAAACTGCTCCCACTCCTCAGATAGATTGTTTTTTTCTGGCCAATCCGTGTGCCTTTAATTCTCTTATATTATCTCTAATTTCCTGTAAGCCATGGATAGGCCAACTTTCAATTCCCATTTGAGACGTTAAAGCTCATTTGGTGGGATCAGTTGGACAGGATATTACACTGGGATTCCCCAAGAGTCATAGGTTGTGATTTTCTTGCTACTGTGCAGGCTGGGAAGTACAGGTAGGAGGATTGAAACAGGATTTGCGATTGGAGTCCTGCTGGTCATGATTTTCTTGGGCCACTTGGCTGTGCAGAGTGCTCAGCACCCATGGGTGCTCACAACTCCTCCTCACAACTCCTCCTCACAAACCTCAACACCTGGTCCATTTGCTGGTGGGAGCCTTCACTGTTCAGGGGCAGAAGCTTTAGTTAGCTCAGACAATTGAACCCTGCGCTTGCTAGAGCGATGCTAATCACCACTCATATATTGTAATTAGCCTTGCCCCATTTCCTGATGCAAGACTAATTATACCATAAAAATAATAAGAACATAAGAAATAGGAGCAGGAGTCGGCCATCCAGCCCCTCGAGCCTGCTCCACCATTCATTAAGATCCTGGCTGATCTTCAGTGGATCAGTTCCACTTTCCCGCTTTCTCCCCATAACCCTTAATTCCCTTGTCTATCAGAAACCTATCTACCCGTGACTTAAATATATTCAGCGACGTAGCCTCCACCACTTCAATTGGAATTCTCTGCCCATTCATTGGAGATTCAACTGATCACGTGTGCCCAAAAATGGGTGGGAGAATCTCCTGTTTTTCTGCCCCAATCATCAAATATCAATCTATACTAATCCTGTCAACAAGCAGTAGGTCCTTGGAGATTTCTGTGTTTGCCCAGATGCTCTTTAAATGGTAGGACAAACCTGAATGCAGATCAACGGCAGGGTTCTGAGCAATGTGGAGGAACAGAGAGATCTTGGGTTCATATCCACAAATTTCTGATGGTTGCCACTCAAGTGGATAGAGGCGTGAGGAAGGCTTATAGTGTGTTAGTGTTTATAAACAGGGGATTTGAGTTTAAGAGCCGTGGAGTTATGCTGCAATTGTACTGGACGTTGGTGAGACCACATTTGGAATATTGTGTTCAGTTCTGGTCACCTCAATATAAGAAGGATGTGGAAGCATTGGAGAGAGTGCAGAGGAGACTTACCAGGATGCTGCCTGGTTTGGAGGGTAGGTCTTATGAGGAAAGGTTGAGGGAGCTGGGGCTTTTCTCTTTGGAACAGAGGAGGATGAGACGTGACTTAATAGAGGCTTATAAGATGATGAGAGAGATTGATAGAGTGGAGACCCAGAGAATATTTCCTTGGGTGGATGTAGCTGTTACTAGAGAGTATAACTATAAGGTTCATGGTGGGAGATATTGGAGGGATGTCAGAGGTAGATTCTTTACTCAGAGAGTAGTTGGGGTGTGGAATGGACTGCCTGCTGTGATAGTGGAGTCGGACACTTTAGGAACTTTCAAGCGGTTATTGGGTAGGCACACGGAGCAGACCAGAATGATAGGGAGAGGGATAGCTTGGTTTTCGGTTTGGACATAGCTCGGCACATTGAGGTACTTGTACTGTTCTATGTTGTAAATGTTGAAAATTCCTATCTCTAACACCCTCAGACAACACCTTCCATATTCCCACCACCCTCTGGGTGATAAAGGTTTCCTCAGATCTACTCTAAACCACTTCCTCCTGCCCTTAACCTCTGATCTTAGACACCTTTGTCGTGAGGAAAAGGTTCTTACAATCTACTCTATCTCTGTCTCTCATAATTTTGTATCCTTCTATCTAATTCCCCCTCAATCACCTCTACTCCAGGGAAAACAACCCCAGCCTATCCCATCTCTCCTTCCAGCTCAAATATTCCATCCCAGGCAGCATCCTGGTGAATCTCCTCTACACCTTTTCCAGTGCAATCACATCCTAACCAGAACTGCACACAGTACTCCAGCTGTGGCCTCACCAATATTTTATGAAATTGTACTAAGACCTCTCTTATGTTCCATGTTTCAACTGAAGAAGGCAAGTATTCCGCCTGTCTCCCTGTAGGATGCGGGTATTCGGGTGATGGGGAATTATCTTAGCAGATGGAGCTCATAAGAGCTCAGATGGAGCTCATGGAGCTTTTAAGAAGGCATATGGAGTCTTAGCTTTTATTGGTAGGGGGATTGAATTTAGGAGCCGCAGCATCATGTTGCAACTGTACAAAACTCTAGTGCGGCCGCACTTGGAGTATTGTGTGCAGTTCTGGTCCCCACATTATAAGAAAGATGTGGAGGCATTGGAGAGGGTACAGAGGAGGTTTACCAGGATGTTGCCTGGTATGGAGGGCAGGTCTTATGAAGAGAGGCTGAGGGATTTGAGGTTGTTTTCGTTAGAAAGGAGGCGGCTAAGAGGGACCTTATTGAAACATATAAGATGATTAGAGGTTTAGATAGGGTGGACAGTGATAGCCTTTTTCCTAGGATGGAGAAAGCTAGCACGAGGGGACACAGCTTTAAATTAAGGGGTATGAGTTATAGGACGGATATCAGAGGTAGGTTCTTTACTCAAAGAGTGATTAGGGAGTGGAATGCCCTGCCTGCAGCTGTTGTAGATGCGCCAAGTTTGGTGGCGTTTAAGAGGTTAGTTGATAAGTATATGGAAGAGAAGGGAATGGTTTAGTTTGGAGGGGCATTGCTTTTTATTTTGGTCGGCACAACATCGAAGGCCGAAGGGCCTGTTCTGTGCTGTAATGTTCTATGTTCTATGTTCTATGTTCTATGTTCTATGTTCTATGTTCTATATCTTGAGCCCAGTATAAAGCAGGTCACTGATTGGGTCCATTATTATATTATCCTGGGTGGGATCTGTGTGTCTTCACTGCAGGTTTTGCTTTACTTTATTTTGTGCAATAAAGCACTGTTCCTGAAGTTATTACACTGAATATACATATAAAATGTATTGTGGTTTTTCCTTAATCTTATTTGCCAATGAAATTTTGTGGCCCCTTTTTGTCCTTTAAACACCAGCTCCCTCTCTCTATATTCTCCTGAAGGACCTTCCCTGTTTTTAGTGCTCTTCACCTACCACATACTTCCTTTATTTCGTTAGCAAAACCTCGATAGTCCTTCACATCCAGTATTCCCTGGATTGCCACCCTTGCCCTTAATATGTTGGCCCTGAACTCTCATTATTTCACCTTTCGAAGACTCCCACTTTCCAGATTTACTGCGAGGAATTCCTCCCAGTCTGTGTTGATATTACACACCGGGATTTAGATCTGTTCCTCAGGTGAATATGACTGATCCAATGGACATTCTCGGAAGACAGGCTGGGCAGTTCTTCCAACAGCCAATAAGAACAGGCAGTGTTTTCCATTCATATGTCTGCTACTGGTGGGATCTCACTGTGTACAAACCTGCAGTCCTTACATTACAGAAGAGACGTCACTTCAATCATACTTGGGCAGTGCTGTGTTTGTGAAAGGTGTTACAGAAATACAAACTTTCCTTTTTTTTGATTGTTTATTCACAAAATTCAAAAATAACTTGACTCAAACTTGAACAAACAATATCAATGTATTAAAACAATGAATTAAACAGCTAAACTCCTACATAATTAAACTTACTGAGGAAGCATTATCCAATCTGATTGAGGTTGGGATCCTGTAAATCCAGATAATCACTGTTCTGGATAGAAAGTGGTGAATCTTCATTTTGAATGGTGATGGACAATTAAACAACTCACTGGAGGAGGCTCCACAAATATCCCCGTCCTCAATGATGGAGGAACCCAGAGAATCCGTGTGAAAAATAAGACTGAAATATTCACAACCATCTTTAGCCAGAAGTGCTGAGTGGATGATCCATCTCCACCTCCTCCAGTGGCCCCACTCAGATACCAGTCTCCAGCTAATCCGATTCACTCCGTGTGATATTAAGAAACCGTTGGATGTTCCGGATACTGTAAAGGCAATGGGCCCTGATATTACTGAAGATTTGTGCTCCAGAACTTGCTGCTCCCCTAGCCAAGCTCTCCCAGTGCAGTTACAACACTGGCATCTACCCAGCAATATGGAAAATTGCCCAGGTGTATCCTGTACACAAAAAGCAGGACCATTACCACCTAATCAGTCCATTCTCGATCATTAGTAAAGTGATGGAAGGGATTATCAACTGTGCTATCAAGCAGCACTTATAATGAGGAACAAAGAAATGGCTGACTGACCAAATGCAAACTTTGGTTCTGCCTTCACAAAGGAGGATACAAATAACAAATTCTGAATTCATAGCACTCTCAAGTCAGCTTCGCAGGTAGAGGATGTGTTCAAGAAGGCGTATGGTGTACTGGCCTTCATCAATCGAAGGATTGAGTTTAGGAGTTGGGAGGTAATGCTGCAACTTTATAAGATGCTGGTCAGACCCCACTTGGAGTACTGTGTGCAGTTCTGGTCGCCTCACTATAGGAAGGATGTGGAAGCTATTGAAAGGGTGCAGTGGAGATTTACAAGAATGTTGCCTGGATTGGGGAGCATGCCTTATGAAGATAGGTTGAGGGAACTAAGTCTCTTCTCTCTGGAGAGACGTAGGTTGAGAGACGACCTGATAGAGATTTATAAAATGTTGAGAGGAATAAATAGAGTGGATTCTCAGAGGGTTTTTCCCAGGGCTGAAATGGTTGCTATGAAAGGACACAGGTTTAAAGGTGCTGGGGAGTAGGTACAGAGGAGATGTCAGGGGTACGTTTTTCACTCAGAGGGTGGTGGGTGAGTGGAATCGGCTGTCGTTGGTGGTGGAGGCAAATTTGATAGGGTCTTTTAATAGACTTTTAGATAAGTACGTGGAACTTAGTAAGATAGAGGGTTATAGATAAGCCTAGTAATCTCTAAGGTAGGGACATGTTCAGCACAACTTTGTTGGCTGAAGGGCCTGTATTGTGCTGTAGTTTTTCTATGTTTCTGACATATCAGAAATGTTAGGGGCAGGGTTTAGTGAGGGAGGAACTGAAAGAAATCATCATTAATAGAGAAATGGTGGTAGGAAAATTTATGGGATTGAAGGTGGATAAATCCCCAGGGCCGGATAATCTACATCCCAGAGTACTGAAGGAAGTGGCTCGAGAAATAGTGATTGCACCGGTGGTCATCTTGCAGGATTCTATCGGCTCTGGAACAGTCCCTGTGGATTGGAGGGTAGCGAATGTCACTCCAATATTCAAAAAGGGAGATTGTTAAAAAAAGGCTTTTGACAAATTCTACAGAAGAGATTAATGTGTAAAATTAAAGTGCAGAGGATAGAAGGGAGTGTAATGAGATGGATAGAAAACTGGTTGGCAGACAGCAAACAAAGAATAGGAATTAATAGGTCTTTTGCAGTCAGTGATTAGTGGGGTTCTATAGGGATCTGTACCGGGACCCCAACTGTTCACATTATATATTAACGATTTGGAAGAGGGAACTGAATGTATTATCCCAGATTTGCAGATGATACAGAGTTGGGTGGGAGGGTGAGCTGTGAGGAGGATGCAGAGATGTTTCAGTGTGATTTGGACAGGCTGAGTGTGTGAGTATCTGTAGGGCAGATGCAGGATAATGTGGATAAATGTGAGGTTATCCACTTTGGAAACAATAATAGGAAGGCAGATTATTATCTGAATGGATGTAAACTGAGAGAGGGAATGTACAATGGGACTAATTATACAGAGCCTTGGTGAAACCAACTGCAAAAATCACCCGTGGTTCAGAAAAGGTTACAAGGATAAGCACAGCAATTACAGAGCAGTCCATTTAACATCAGTGGTGGGGAACTTTCTAGAAATAATTATTCAGGATCGAATTAGTCAGATGGAAAAATATGGGTTGATTTGGAAGAGTCAGGATGGATTTGTAAACCAGAAATCCTATTTAACTAAAAGTTGCCAGTTTTTTGAGGAGGTAACAAAGAGGGTTGTGAGGGTAATTCTGTTGATATGGTATACATGGACTTTCAAAAGACATTCGATACAGTGCTACACAACAGACTTGAGAGAAAAGTTACAGCTCATGGAATAAAGGGACAGTAGCAATGTGGATATAAAATTGGCTGAATAATAGAAAGCAGAGGGTAATAGGGTCAATGGATATTTTTCAGGCCGGAAGAAGGTTTGTTGTGGATTTCTCCAAGGGTCAGTATTGAGTCTCATGCTTTTCCTGATATATTTTAATGATCTGGATCTTGGTGCTGGGGACAAATTCATAGTTTGTGGATGTTACAAACTTGGGACCTGTATACAATGACAGACAGTATGGAACTTCAATCAAAAGGATAGACTGGGGAGTGGGCAGATAGGTGGCAGATGAAGTTCAATGTGGAGAAGTGTGAGATGATGCATTCTGGTAGGAAGAACATGGAGAGACAATATCAAATAAAGATACAACTCCTACAGGAGATGCAGGGAGCAGAGGGAGTGGGGTGTATCTGTGTCTCAATCATTGAAGGACAGGACAAGTGGAGGCAACAATTAATAAAGCAGATAGTATTCTGGGCTTTGTTAATAGGGACACAGAGCACAAGAGCAAGAAAGTTTGGCTGAATTTATACAAGAGACGAGTTAGAGCTCAGTTGGAATATTGTGTACAGGGCTGGGTGCCTCACTATAGCACGGATGTGAACACATTGAGTGCAGAAGAGGTTTACAAGGATGATTCCAGGAATGAGAAACTTCAGTGATGAGGATGGATTGGAGAGGTTGGGACTGTTCTCCTTGGAGAGAGGAGAGGCTGAAAGGAGAGATCTGATAGAGATGTTCAAAATCACGAGGGGGGCTGGACAGTGTAGAATGGAGAAACTGTTCCTGCTCAGAAAAGGATTGAGAACGAGAGGGTGCAGAGTTAAAGTGATTCACAGAAGAAGCAAAATGTGATGTGAGTAAAAACTTTCTCACCCAGACGATCTGGAGGAAGGGGCTAAGTGCAGGGTAACAAAATTTGCTGATGACACAAAGATGAGCGGGAAATCGAATTGCATGGAGGAAGCGGAAAGTCTGCAGAGGGATCTGGATAGGCTGAGTGAGTGGGCGAGGACCTGGCAGATGGAATATAATGTTAACAAATGTGAGTTTATCCACTTTGAACAAAGAACAAAGAACAAAGAACAACACAGCACGGGAAACAGGCCCTTCGGCCCAACAAGCCCACGCCGCTGTCCTAACGTCTTAATGACATATCCTTGTCTTTAGGCTATGCCTATTGTTGAAGATTCCCATATAGAGACCAATATAGGGACGATTTGTTACCCAATCAGCCTAAGAGCACATTTTTGGGATGTGGGAGGAAACCGGGGCACCCGGAGGAAACCCACGCAACCACAGGGAGAACGCGCAAACTCCCGCAGACACAGGCCCAAATCCATGTGTCTGCACAGCAATTGGTAGAAATAATTGTAGGAGGGATTATTATTTAAAAGGTGAAAAGCTGCAGCATGTTACGGTGCAGAGGGACCTGGGGGTCCTTGTGCACGAATTGCAAAAACCCAGTCTGCAGGTGCAGTAGATGATCAAGAAGGCGAATGGAACATAGAACAATACAGCACAAACAGGCCCTTCAGCCCACGAGTTGCGCCGATCACATCTACCAATCCACAGACCTATCTATAACCCCCAATCCCATTAGTTCCCATATATTCATCCAGAAGTCTTTTAAAAGACCCCAGCAAGTTCGCCTCGACCACCACCGACGGCAGTCGGTTCAATTCACTCACCACCCTCTGAATGAAAAATTTACCTCTAATATCTCCTCTGTACTTGCTTCCTAAGTACTCTGCACTTTAAATCTGTGTCCTCTCGTAGTGACCATTTCAGCTCGGGGAAATAGTCTCTGAGAGTCCACCCTATCTATTCCTCTCAACATTTTATAAACCTCTATCGGGTCGCCTCTCAACCTACATCTCTCCAGTGAGAAGAGTCCCAGCTCCCTCAACCTATCTTCATAAGGCCTGCCTCCCATTCCAGGCAGCACCCTTGTAAATCTCCTCTGAACCCTCTCAATAGCTTCCACATCCTTCCTATAGTGAGGCGACCAGAACTGCACACAGTACTCCAAGTGGGGTCTGACAAGGGTCTTATAAAGTTGCAGCATTATCTCCCAACTCCTAAACTCAATCCCATGATTAATGAAGGCCAGTACACCATACGCCTTCTTGACGACATCTTCCACCTGCGAGGCCGATTTAAGAGTCCTATGGACCCTGACCCCAAGATCCTTCTGCTCTACAACACAGCTAAGACTCCTACCCCTTATATTGTACTCCTTCATCCCATTATTCCTACTAAAATGGACCACTACACATTTATCTGCATTGAAGTCCATCTGCCACTTCTCCCCCCAGTCTTGCATCCTGTTTATGTCCCGCTGCAACTTCTGACATCCCTCCAGACCATCCACAACACCACCGACCTTCGTATCGTCAGCAAACTTACTCACCCATCCCTCCACTTCTTCATCCAGGTCATTTATGATAATAACAAACAGCAAGGGTCCCAGAACAGATCCCTGGGGCACTCCACTGGTGACCGACCTCCATGCAGAAAAAGATCCATCCACAACCACTCTCTGCCTTCTGCAGGCAATCCAGTTCTGGATCCACAAGGCCAAAGCCCCTTGGATCCCATGGCCTCTCACCTTCTCAAGAAGTCTTGCATGTGGGACCTTATCAAATGCCTTGCTGAAGTCCATGTACACCACGTCCACTGCTCTTCCTTCGTCAACGTGTTCAGTCACATTTTCGAAGAACTCAACTAGGCTCGTAAGGCACGACCTGCCCTTGACAAAACCATGCTGACTATTTCTAATCAACCTAAACTTCTCCAAATACTCATAAATCTTGTCCCTCAGAACCTCTCCATCAGCTTACCAACCACCGAGGTCAGATTCACCGGTCGGTAATTTCCCGGACTATCCCTGTTCCCTTTCTTGAAAATAGGAACCATATCTGCAATCCTCCAATCCTCCGGAACCTCTCCCATCTCCATCGACAATGCAAAGATCATCGCCGGGGCTGTGCAATCAATTCCCTTACCTCCCACGATAACCTGGGATACATCCCATCCGGTCCCGGCGACTTGTCTATCTTGATAGAATTTAAAAGTTCTAACACATCCTCTTTCCTAACATTCACATAATCTTTTCAGTTTGCCGCAAACCTGCAGTGCAATCTCCCAGTTCACTTTCCACTGTGAATACTGAGGCAAAGTACTCATTAAGCACCTCTGCCATTTCTTCCGGATTCACACAGACTTTTCCCCCTTCACCTTTTATAGGTCCTATCCCTTCTCTTCTCATCATTTTACTTTTCACATATTTGTAGAAGGCCTTGGGATTCTCCTTAATCCTACCAGCCAAGGCCTTCTCATGACCCCTTCTGGCTCTCCTAATTTCCTTTTTAAACTAGAAAAGCTGGGGGGGTGGGAATACTGATGGGATGGTGAATAAGGAGGTTAGTTCCCAGGTAGGGAAGGACTGTAGGCACTCTGAGAGGGGGGTTAGGCAGGTGGTGGAAAAGGGAAATATCCTGACTGAGGGGCTGAGGTGTGTCTATTTTAATGCCAGGAGTGTAGTAAATAAGGTAGATGAGCTTAGGGCGTGGATTGCTGCTTGGGAGTGTGATGTGGTGGCCATTACAGAGACTTGGTTGTCTCAGGGACAGGACTGGGTACTTCAGGTGCTGGGATTCAGGTGCTTCAGGAGGGACAGGGTTGGAGGCAAAAGAGGAGGTGGTGTGGCACTGTTGATCAGGGACAGTGTCATGGCTGTAGAGAAGGTGGAAGACGGGGAGGGATTGTCTACGGAGTCTCTGTGGGTGCAAGTTAGGAACAGCAAAGGCTTGATAACTTTGCTGGGTGTATTCTATAGGCTGCCCAATAGCGACAAGGAACTTGAGGTGTAGATAGGGAAACAGATCCTAGAGAGATGTAGAAATAACAGGTTGTCGTTTTGGGAGATTTCAATTTTCCAAACATCGACTGGAATATCCCAAGGGTAAGGGGTTTGGATGGGGAGGAGTTTGTTAGGTGTGTTCAGGAAGGTTTCCTGACACAGTACGTGGAAAAGCCTACGAGAGGAGAGGCTGTACTTGACCTGGTGCTGGCTAATGAACCAGGTCAGGTGTCGGATCTCACGGTAGGTGAGCATCTTGGGAATGGAGATCATAATTCTATCTCTTTCACGATAGCGATGGAAAGAGATAGGATCAGGCAGGCTAGGAAGGTGTATGTCTGGAGTAAGGGGAAATATGAAAACATTAGGCAGGTAATTGGACGCATAAACTGGAAGGAGGTGTTCTTGGGGAAGAGTACAGAAGGAAAGTGGTGGATTTTCAAGGAATGTTTGTCTGAAGCTCTGCACGACAACGTTCCGAGGAGTCAAGGAGGTTTTGGTAGGCCGCAGGAACCGTGGTGCACGAAGGTTGTGGTGATGTTCATCAGGAAGAAAAGAAAGGTGTATAAAAGGTTCAAAGAGCTAGGGGATGTTAGGGATCTAGAGGAGTATAAGGTGTGTAAAAGGAATGTTGGCCTTTATGGCGAGAGAGACAGAATATAAAAGCAGGGAGGTCTCGCTGCAACTGTACAGGGCACTGCTGAGGCTGCAGCTGGGGTACTGTGTGCAGTTTTGGTCCCTTTATATACGGAAGGATATATTGGCCTTGGAGGGAGAGCAGAGAAGGTTCACCAGGCTGATACCGGAGATGAGGGGGTTTAGCTTATGAGGAGAGATTGAATAGACTGGGTCTGTACTCGTTGGAGTTTAGAAGGCTGAGGGGGGATTTTATAGAGACTTACAAAATAATGAAGGGGCTAGATAGGGTACAGGTAGAGAGGGGCAACATTGGTAACATTTAAGAAGCATCTGGATGGATACATAAATAGGGAGGGAATAGAGAGATGGGGATGACAAGGATCACGGGTAGAGGTGGGAACATCGGGGTGGCAGCGCGGGCTCGTTGGGCCGAAGGGCCTGTTTCCTGTGCTGTTTTGTTCTTTTTCTTTGTTCTTTGACACAATAAGGGCAGAAGGATTTTTTTAGTTAGGGCATCATGATCATCACAGGTTTGGAGGGCTGGAGGGTCTGTTCCTGTGCTGTACTTTTCTGTACAGTTTGTAACATCATTAAGAATCTAACAAGAATTTCAGGAGGAACATCAGTGTGGGTAGTGAGAATGTGGACTTTGACATGTATAAATCAAAATTCTTCACCTTAACAAAGTGGATAAATACAGGGGAGCAGGGACTGTGAGAGGGGAAAAATTCCAAAAGGTAAAGTCAGCTATCTCAGATAGCCATTGGTTACTGTGCGTTTTGAGAAGGAGAGGTGTCTAGTGATGGGTCAGCACACCTCAGGCGAGGGGCAGGATTGAGAAGGTGGGGTCTTCATGAGTAACCTCAGCTGGGAAGGAATGGAACCCACGCTTGTTGATGTTATTCTGTAACACCGACCAGCCAATTGAGCTAAACCGACCCTCAAACTAGCTGGGCCGAATGGCCTGTTTCTGTCTGTGGGTCAGTGAGTTAACACCCAGACTGTAAATTGTACTCATTCATCGACCTGGATCACAGGCTCCATCAGCCCAGCTGTCAGTCAGTGTATGGGGTGGGACTGTGGCCTGACCCCTATAAATACCCCCAGTCCCAGACACATGACAATAACCAGGGGCAGTGGGGACTGGAAGAGGCTGCAGGGATTGGAACAAGCTGTAGGGGCTGGAACAGGTAGTGAATTTGGAACGGCCATGAACAGATTTGCTGCACTGATCCTGAATCTGAGAGGCGTCAATCTGGAGTTAGTAGAAAAGGCCAGAATTGAAGGGTTAATGATACTGGTTTTGTTTGATGGCTTTCTCTTTGGGCACCTCACCGCCACCCCCACACCTCCACCCCATCCCCACACCCCCACCCCCGCCCCTATCCCCAGCCACTTATCTGTTTCTTTCATTTCTTCCCTCTCTCATTCCCGCTGGATTCCACTCTTCATTCCCTCATTATCACAGCACCGGCCCAGCTGGAAGTCTGGTTTGCCCAGGGGGTGGGAGTGAGAGGGTATCGGTTAACTAAATTCAGCATGGGGTTGGGTGGGGGGTGTGTGAGGGTGGAAAGGGGGGTGTGTTGTCGGGGGGGGGGGGGGGGTGTGTGAGGGGGGTGAAGGGTGGGGTGTGTTGTCGGGGGGGAGGTGTGTGGAGGGGGGGTGAAGGGTGGGGTGTGTTGCGGGGGCGGGGGGGGGAGGTGTGTGAGGGGGTGAAGGGTGGGGTGTGTTGTCGGGGGGGGGGGGAGGTGTGTGAGGGGGGTTGAAGGGTGGGGTGTGTTGTCGGGGGGGGGGGGGAGGTGTGTGAGGGGGGTGAAGGTGGGGTGTGTTGCCGGGTGTGGGGGGGGGGGAGGTGTGTGAGGGGGGGTGAAGGGTGGGGTGTGTTGTCGGGGGGGGGGAGGTGTGTGAGGGGGGGGTGAAGGGTGGGGTGTTTGTCCGGGGGGGGGGGGGGTGGTGGTGTGTGGAGGGGGGGGGTGGGGGGGTGAAGGGGGTGCCGGGGATGGGTCACTCTGTCCAGTATTGATGAATTTATTAACTGATGTATCCACGGAATTGCAGCAACAGATATTCCTGAAGGGAGGTGGGCAGTGGGAGTTCGGGGATGAGCTTCTGGCACTGACCATCCAGTTGGTTACGTATCGTACACCTCACCAAGTGCTGAAGAGAACGTGGCTTCTGAGAAAGTGCAAACAGGGAATCGTAGAATTCCCGGTGCTCCTGTGGGAAAAGATACGGAGTTATGCGGATTTACAGCACATTCTGTCCTTGACTTATTAATGACTGTGTGTCTACCCCCACAAGTGCCCCCTCACACTCTCATTACCTCTGCCTACCCCGCGCTCCCCACCCCCAGCCCCCTTCCATCTCCATTTGCTGTCTCAATATCAGGGTGTACAGTGTGTCAGGGAGGGGTAGTATCTCTGGTGGGGGAACATGTCACATCCTTTTCAGGGCAGTTTGACCATCCTTTGTCCCCACCGGGCACTCAGCTCTCATCTGTGGCTCCCGGTAGCTGTTTGCCTGCGACAGCGGCCACACCAAGCCGGTTAAAGCAGGTGAGGGTAGCCGACGGGTCTCAACCCTTGGGGAGATGTCACCTTGTTCAGAAATTGGATAGTCTACCCAAGGGTGTGAACGACCAGTTTATGACATCACAGCTTCTGCTACACAACAGAAGTCAAGCCACCCTGATCAGCGCCTACACCCCCACAATGAACA
Source organism: Sphyrna mokarran (assembly GCA_024679065.1). Lineage (NCBI taxonomy): Eukaryota > Metazoa > Chordata > Chondrichthyes > Carcharhiniformes > Carcharhinidae > Sphyrna > Sphyrna mokarran. The sequence continues at coordinate 1,347,837 of JAGIQG010000007.1, read as the reverse complement.
ATCCGGATAAGATGAAAGACAAGTTCTACGAAGAACTAGACACCCCTCTATCAGCAGTGAGCAGTATCGACAAGCTGATCTTGCTTAGTTATTGGTAACTTCAGCAAGGCATTTGACAAGGTCCCCCATGCAAGACATCTTGAGAAGGTGAGAGGCCATGGGATCCAAGGGGCTTTGGCCTTGAGGATCCAGAACTGGCTTGCCTGCAGAAGGCAGAGGGTGGTTGTGGATGGATCTTTTTCTGCATGGAGGTCGGTCACCAGTGGAGTGACCCAGGGATCTGTTCTAGGACCCTTGCTGTTTGTCATTTTCATAAATGACCTGGATGAGGAAGTGGAGGGATGGGTGAGTAAGTTTGCCGATGACACGAAGGTCGGTGGTGTTGTGGATGGTCTGGAGGGATGTCAAAAGTTGCAGCATGACATCGACAGGATGCAAGACTGGGCGGAGAAGTGGCAGATGGACTTCAACGCGGATAAATGTGTTGTGGTCCATTTTGGCAGATCCAACGGGATGAATGAGTACACTATCAAAGGTAGGAGTCTTAGCTGTGTGGAAGAGCAGAGGGATCTTGGGGTCCGGGTCCATAAGACTCTCAAATTGGCCTCCCAGGTGGAGGATGTGGTTAAGAAAGCTTACAGTGTACTGGCCTTCATTCATCGAGGGATTGAGTTCAGGAGTCAGGAGGTAATGCTGCAGCTTTATAGGACCCTTGTCAGACCACACTTGGAGTACTGTGCGCAGTTCTGGTCGCCTCACTATAGGAAGGACGTGGAAGCTATTGAAAGGGTGCAGAGGAGATTTACAAGGATGTTGCCTGGATTGGGAGGCATGCCTTATGAAGACAGGTTGAGGGAGCTGGGACTGTTCTCCCTGGAGAGACGAAGGTTGAGAGGCGACCTGATAGAGGTTTACAAGATGTTGAGAGGAATAGATAGGGTGGACTCTCAGAGACTATTTCCCAGGGCTGAAATGGTCGCGACGAGAGGGCACAGATTTAAGGTGCAGGGAAGCAAGTACAGAGGGGATGCTAGGGGAAAGTTTTTCACTCAGAGGGTGGTGAGTGAATGGAATCGGCTGCCGTCGGTGGTGGTCGAGGCGAACTCGCTGGGGTCTTTTAAAAGACTTCTGGATGAGTATATGGGATCCATTGGGATTGGGGGTTATAGATAGGTCTATGGCCGGGTAGGTTTTGATGTGTTCGGCACAACTTGTGGGCCAAAGGGCCTGTTTGTGCTGTAGTGTTCTATGTTCTATTTCAGTGCAAGAGTAGGGTGTGACTCTGCAATGTGGGAGGGAGTCAGTGGGAGGAATGGAGTGGGCAAGTGTAACAGTAATGGCTGACTCTTACTGAAGACCTGTGCAGCACATGATCTTCTCATCACCAACACAACCTTCCGTCTGCTTATCCATAACAAGACCTCCTGGATGCACCCCTACTCTAAGCATTGGCATCTTATCGACGATGTCATTGTCGGGAGAAAAGACAGGCAGGATGTCAGAGTGACCAAGGCCATGTGTGGTGCTGACTGCTGGACAGATCACAGGCTCATTGTCTCCAAAATGAGGCTCTGCATTAGACCCAAAAGGCAACCACAAGGAAGCAAAGTTATGAAAAGAATCAATGTGGCCAAGCTAAAGAACCCCAACATAGCTTCAGCACTGGCTGAAGACATAGAAATCAAGCTTGCTGACCTACACCTCGCAGGCAGCGCTGAGGATGACTGGGAATGCTTCAGGGATGCTATCCATACATCTGCGCTGAAACTTGGGCCCTCTACCCACAAACAGCATGATTGGTTCAATGAGAATGATGAGGAGGTACAGGCTCTACTTGTTGAACAGCACCGTCTTCATCGGGCCTGTCAGAACGACCCATCTTCAGCTGCCAAGAAAAATGATTTTACCAGTGCTCGCAGGAGAGTCCAGAATAAACTGTGTAAAATGCAGGAGCGCCAAGGCAGATGAAATACAGGGATACGCTGACAGAAACGATTTGAAACCCTGCAGTAGGGTTCTATGAAGCCCTCAACACTCTCTACAGACCTCGGGAGCTCCCCCCTTCTGAGTACAGATGGTCCAACTCTCATTATAAAGAGGGCTCAGATCCTGCAGAGATGGGCCAAACACTTTGAAACTGTCCTTATTGACCGTCATCTATTAATGATGAGGCAATAGACTGGATTCCCCAGGTCGATATCAATAGCACATTGAATGACCCACCGGTAATAGCCGAAGTCACGAAAGTTGTCAGCCAGCTATCCAGTGGCAAAGCCCCAGGGGCAGATGCCACACCCACAGAGATCTATAAAGTTGCTGGTCCTGCACTTATCAAGAGGCTCACTGAGTTGTTCCAGTCCTTTTGGAAGTAAGGATCCATTCCTCAGGAACTTAAAGATGCTTCCATCGTACGCCTCTACAAGAGGAAGGGCAATCGGCAAATATGTAACAACCACTGAGGAATCTCGCTGCTCCCCATCACAGGAGAAACCTTCACTAGAGTGCTGCTAAATCATCTGGTCACTCATCTGGAGCTGGGCCTGCTTCCAGAGTCACAGTGTGGCTTCCGCAAAGACCACTGCACTATTGATATGATTTTTGCTGTGCGCCAATTTCAGGAGAAATGTCAGCAGCAGAATCGTGAGCTCTACTCAACCTTTGTTGACCTCACAAAAGCCTTTGACACTGTCAGCCAACAAGGCCTGTGAAGATTCATGTCAAAGTGCGGCTGCCCCGCCAGATTCATTCAGCTGGTACACCAGTCGCATGATGGCCAGAGTACCGGATGGCGGAGAATTCTCTGTGGCATTCCCAGTCACCAATGGTGTCAAACCAGGGCTGTGTGGTCACACCCACACTGTTTAATGAAATGCTGAATAATGCCTTCCAGGACAGTGTTGCTGAAATCAGCCTCATGTACAGAGTGGATGGGAAGCTCTTCAATCTGAGGAGACTTCAAGCTATTACCAAAGTGAAGGAGACTGTTCTGAGAGACTTCCTCTCTGCCGATGACTGTGCCCTGTATCCTGGCTCGGAGCCAGAGACGCAAGTCGGTATGGACAAATTTTCCACGGCTTGTGACAACTTTGGACTCACCATCAACATTAAAAAGACTGAAGTCATGCATTAGCCTGCTTCTCATGCACCGTACACAGAACCCATAATATAACCAAAGGGCAGAAACTACATGCAGTAGACCAGTTCATTTATCTTGGCAGCACCCTCTCCCAAGCAGTGATTATTGATACACAAGTTACCTGCAGAATAGCAAACGCAAGTTCTGCTTTCGGTAGACTGCGCTCCACTGTATGGGAACATGGAGGAATCAGCCCAGCAACAAAACTGAAGGTCTACAGCACCATGGTATTCACTACCCTCCTGTATGCCTGTGAAATGTGGACTGTGTATCGAAGGCATGCAAGACAGCTCAATCATTTCCACATGACTTGTCTTCGCAGAATATTACACATCCGTTGGCAAGACAAAGTACCAGACACTGAAGTTCTCTCTAGATTAAGTCTACCAACAGTCCACACACTGCTGATGAGAGCACAGACCCAGTGGACAGGTCATGTCATCCGTATGTCAGACCAGCGCATACCCAAGCAGCTCCTTTTTGGGGAACTCTCTGCTGGAAGACACTCACATGATGGGCAGAAGAAACATTTCAGAGACACACTCCAAACATCCCTGAAGTCACTTGACATTGACACAATCACCTGGGAAACACTGGCACAAAACCACCCTACCTGGCGCTGCCTCATCCACAAAGGCTGTCAAGCTCACGAAGCAAGGGAAGCAGAACTTAAACACGAGCTGCGCAAGTCCAGAGCCACCAGCACAACAATGACAGTGTCTACACAAGTCTGTCCAATATGGACCAGGACATTCCATACCTGAATTGTCCGAATCAGTCATCTTCAGACACACCGCAACCAGCCTCAATATGACTAATGGTGTCGAGGTCCTCGTCGATGATGATGGACGAACAACAACAACCTCTGCCTCCTACCGCCGACCCCCTCCCCCCCCCCAATCCCCCCAGTCTCCCTCCATGTGCATTTGCTGTTTCAATATCACTAAAAGCAGATGAGTGATTGTTAACATGTGGGATCTTGCTGTGCATACATTGGGTGTTACATTTCAGACATTACAACATAGACCACCATTTGTCAGCTTGATGGCACAGTGATTAGCATTGCTGCCTCACAGCACCAGGGAACCAGGTTCAACTCCCGCCTCAGGTCACTGTCTGTGTGCAGGTTGCACATTCTCCCTGTGTCTGTGTGGGTTTTCTCCGGGTGCTCTGGTTTCCTTCCACAGTCCAAAGATGTGTGGATTAGTTTGATTGGCCAAGGAAAATGTCCAGCTAGTACAGTGGGGCTGGGTAAGATGCTCTGTCAGAGAGCTGGTGTAGAATTGATGGATCGAATGGCCTCCTTGTGCACTGTGGGGATTCTGTGATTCTATTGGAAAGTTCTATAGACTAAACATCAACATATGATAATGCATGATGGGACATCCTGAGGTTGTCAAAGGTGCTACTTAAATGCAAGTCTTTATTTCTTGAGCAGCTTATATGAATAATTTCTTATCCTGGAACCACGGAATTACAGAAAAGCTACCACACAGAAAGAGGCCATTCAGCCCATCTGATCCATTCCAGCCCAAAGACAACCAGATGTCCTTTCTAATCCCACCTTCCTGTCCCTGACCCATAACTCTGCAGTTTACAGCACTCACAGTGCAAAAAGAGTTTACAGTCTCTGCCTTCACCACCAACTGGGGCACTGAATTCTAGACACCCACCACCCGTGTCTCAGCCATGTTAGTACATTGTATTAGATTAAAGGTACTATATCATAGATAGAACATAGAACATAGAACAATACAGCACAGAACAGGCCCTTCGGCCTTCGATGTTGTGCCGACCAAAATAAAAAGCAATGCCCCTCCTAACTAAACCATTCCCTTCTCATCCATATACTTATCCACTAACCTCTTAAACGCCACCAAACTTGGCGCATCTACAACAGCTGCAGGCAGGGCATTCCACTCCCTAATCACTCTTTGAGTAAAGAACCTACCTCTGATATCCGTCCTATAACTCATACCCCTTAATTTAAAGTTGTGTCCCCTCGTGCTAGCTTTCTCCATCCTAGGAAAAAGGCTATCACTGTCCACCCTATCTAAACCTCTAATCATCTTATATGCTTCAATAAGATCCCCTCTTAGCCGCCTCCTTTCTAACGAAAACAACCTCAAATCCTTCAACCTCTCTTCATAGGACCTGCCCTCCATACCAGGCAACATCCTGGTAAACCTCCTCTGTACCCTCTCCAATGCCTCCACATCTTTCTTATAATGTGGGGACCAGAACTGCACACAATACTCCAAGTGCGGCCGCACTAGAGTTTTGTACAGCTGCAACATGATGCTGCGGCTCCTAAATTCAATCCCCCTACCAATAAAAGCTAAGACTCCATATGCCTTCTTAACAACTTTATCCACTTGACTGCCTACTTTCAGGGATCTATTGACACATACACCAAGATCCTTCTGTTCCTCAACACTATTAAGAGCCCTACCATTAGCCCTATACTCTACACATTTATTGTTCCTGCCAAAGTGCATTACCTCACACTTTTCCACATTAAACTCCATTTGCCACCTCTCGGCCCAGCTCTGCAACTTGTCCAAGTCACTCTGTAAACTAAAACACCCCTCTTCACTATCTACCACACCACCAACTTTAGTATCATCTGCAAATTTACTGATCCATCCCTCAATACCCTCATCCAGATCATTTATAAAAATTACAAACAGCAGGGGCCCCAAAACAGACCCCTGAGGCACACCACTCGTCACCGAACTCCACGATGAATATCTCCCATCAACCACCACCCTCTGTCTTCTATCTGCCAGCCAATTTCTAATCCAATTAGCTAAATCACCCTCTATTCCACACATCTGCATTTTCTGTAGAAGTCTTCCATGGGCCACCTTATCAAAAGCCTTACTAAAGTCCATATATACTACATCAACCGCCTTACCCCCATCCACCTCTCTGGTCACTTTCTCAAAAAACTCAATGAGGTTAGTAAGGCATGACCTACCCTTCACGAAACCATGCTGACTATCCCCAATCAATTCATTTCTCTCTAAATAACTATAAATCCTATCCCTAATAATTCTCTCCAATACCTTGCCCACAACAGAAGTAAGACTCACTGGCCTATAATTCCCTGGAAGGTCTCTCTTCCCCTTCTTAAACAAAGGGACCACATTCGCCATCCTCCAGTCCTCCGGAACCACACCCGTAACCAACGAGGACCTGAAGATCAGAGCCAGAGGCTCTGCAATCTCCTCTCTTGCCTCCCAGAGAATCCTAGGGTAAATCCCGTCCGGCCCAGGGGACTTATCCAACTTCAAACCCTCGAGAATTTCTAACACATCCTCCCTATCTACTACAATACTCCCCAATTTGCAACCCTGTACCTCAGTGCTCTCCACAGCTACATTTCCAGCACTCTGCGTGAATACCGAAGAGAAATATTTATTCAGTGCCTCACCAATCTCTTCAGGCTCCACGCACAACTTCCCACTGCTGTCTATGACTGGCCCTAATCTTGCCCTAACCAATCTTCTATTCTTAACATATCGAAAGAAAGCTTTAGGATTCTCCTTAATCCTATCAGCCAACATCTTCTCGTGTCCCCTCTTAGCTCTCCTCAATTCACTTTTTACCTCCTTCCTAGCTAATCTATAGCTATCCATTGCACTACCTGAGCCTTCAAGCCTCATCCTGACATAAGCCTCCTTTTTCTTCTTAACCAGCAAATCAACTCTTTTCGTACACCAAGGCTCTCTTACTCGTCCATTTCCTCCCTGCCTGACAGGGACATACTTATCAAGGACTCGCAGCAGCTGCTCCTTGAATAAGCACCACATTCCAGATGTTCCCAGTCCCTGTAGTTTCCTAGTCCAATCTATGCACCCTAATTCTCTCCTGATGGCCTCATAATTACCCTTCCCCCAGCTATAACTACTGCCCCCAGCTTCATGCCTATCCCTATCCATCACTAAGGTGAACGTAACCGAATTGTGGTCACTATCACCAAAATGTTCACCAACTTCCAAGCCTAACACCTGGTCTGGCTCATTGCCCAGCACCAAATCCAATGTAGCCTCACCTCTAGTTGGCCTATCTACATACTGAGTCAATGCAAGTTATTGTTGTTGTAGGAGCTGGTGGCTGTTATTCAGTAACCGCAGCTAACATTGTGTTTTATGGAGCAGCAAAGCACAATGTTTCCCGGACAAATCTAAACCTTGGTGTCCCGTGACCACTCTTTCGTGAGGAAAGATTTCTGCTCAGACTTTCCAAACTCTGGATACTGGTTGTACCTGGAAAAGCTTCAGGGGCACTGACTCTATCCAATCATCTGTCACTTTCAGCCGATCGTAGACGTTGATGAGAACCTCGATGGTCCGTGGAGACTGGGAGCAGAATTTCAACACCTGGGACCAAGACATAGAGAGTGTGACATTAGCAGCAGGGTCATAAGTAGAAGCATCGAGCATAAAAGTCAAATTGATCGAGGAGAACCAGTGGATGTGGTTTATTTAGATTTTTAGAAGGCTTTCGATAAGGTCTCACACAACAGACTAGAACATAGAACATAGAACATTACAGCACAGAACAGGCCCTTCGGCCTTCGATGTTGTGCCGACCAAAATAAAAAGCAATGCCCCTCCAAACTAAACCATTCCCTTCTCTTCCATATACTTATCAATTAACCTCTTAAACTGCAGTGTAAAATTAAAGCACATGGGATTGCAGGGAATGTCTCGAGAAAGAAGATGCCCTGGAGGACTGTCTACGGAGTCTCTGTGGGTGGAAGTTAGGAACAGCAAGGGGTCGATAACTTTGCTGGGTGTATTCTATAGGCCGCCCAATAGTGACAGGGATGTTGAGGTGCAGATAGGGAAACAGATCCTGGAGAGATGTAGAAATAACAGAATTGTTGTGATGGGAGATTTCAATTTGCCAAACATTGACTGGAATGTCCCCAGGGTAAGGGGTTCAGATGGTGAGGAGTTTGTTAGGTGTGCTCAGGAAGGTTTCCTGACACAGTACGTGGATAAGCCTACGAGAGGAGAGGCTGTACTTGACCTGGTGCTGGCTAATGAACCAGGGCAGGTATCGGATCTCTTGGTAGGAGAGCATCTCGGGAATGGTGATCATAATTCTATCTCCTTCACAATAGCATTGGAAAGAGATAGGATCAGGCAGGATAGGAAGGTGTTTATTTGGAGTAGGGGGAAATATGAAATCATTAGGCAGGAAATTGGAAGAGTAAACTGGAAGGAGGTGTTCTTAGGGAAAAGTGGCGGATTTTCAAGGAATGTTTGTCTGGAGCTCTGCACGACAACATTCCGGTGAGACAAGGAGGTTTTGGGAGGTTGCGGTGTACAAAGGTTGTGATGAACCTAGTTAGGAAGAAAAGAAAGTTGTACAATAGGTTCAGGGAGCTAGGGGATGTTAAGGATCTAGAGGCGTATAAGACTTGTAGAAGGGAGCTTAAAAAGGAAATTAAGAGAGCCAGAAGGGGTCATGAGAAGGCCTTGGCAGGGAAGATTAAGGAGAATCCCAAGGCCTTCTACAAATATGTGAAAAGTAAAAGGATGAGAAGAGAAGGGATAGGATCTGTAAAAGGTGAAGGGGGAAAAGTCTGTGTGAATCCGGAAGAAATGGCAGAGGTGCTTAACGAGTACTTTGCCTCAGTATTCACAGTGGAAAGTGATCTGGGGGGATGTACTGCAGGTTTGCAGCAGACTGAAAAGATTGAGTATGTGGATATTAAGAAAGAGGATGTGTTGGAACTTTTGAATAGCATCAAGGTAAATAAGTTGCCAGGTCCGGATGGGATGTACCCCGGGTTATTGTGGGAGGTGAGGGATGTCATTGCAGAGCCCCTGGCGATGATCTTTGCTTCGTCGATGGAGACGGGAGAGGTTCCGGAGGATTGGAGGATTGCGGACGTGATCCCTATTTTCAAGAAACGGAACAGGGATAGTCCAGGAAATTACCGACCGGTGAGTCTGACCTCAGTGGTTGGTAAGCTGATGGAGAGGATCCTGAGGGACAGGATTTATGAACATTTAGAGAAGTTTAGTGTGATCAGAAATAGTCAGCATGGTTTTGTCAAGGGCAGATCGTGCCTTACGAGCCTAGTTGAGTTCTTCGAAAATGTGACTGAACACATTGACGAAGGAAGAGCAGTGGATGTGGTTTACATGGATTTCAGATTGGTGTTTGATAAGGTCCCCCATGCAAGACTTCTTGAGAAGGTGAGAGGACTTGGGACCCAAGAGGCTTTGACCTTGTGGATCCAGAACTGGCTTGCCGGCAGAAGGCAGAGCGTGGTTGTGGATGGGTCTTCTTCTGCATGGAGATCGGTCACCAGTGGAGTGCCCCAGGGATCTGTTCTAGGACCCTTGCTGTTTGTCATTTTCATAAATGACCTGGATGAGGAAGTGGAGGGATGGGTGAGTAAGTTCGCCGATGATATGAAGGTTGGTGGTGTTGTGGTTAGTCTGGAGGGATGTCTGAAGTTGCAGCGAGACATAGATAGAATGCAAGACTGGGCGGAGAAGTGGTAGATGGACTTCAACGCGGATAAATGTGTGGTGGTCCATTTTGGCAGGACCAATGGGATGAAGGAGTACAATATCAAGGGTAGGAGTCTTAGCAGTTTCGAGGAACAGAAGGACCTTGGGGTCCGGGTCAATAGGACTCTTAAGTCGGCATTGCAGGTGGAGGATGTAGTCAAGAAGGCATATGGTGTACTGGTCTTCATTAATCGAGGGATTGAGTTTAGGAGTCGGGAGGAAATGCTGCAACTTTATAAGACTCTTGTCAGGCTCCACTTGGAGTATTGTGTGCAGTTCTGGTCACCTCACTATAGGAAGGATGTGGAAGCTATTGAGAGGGTGCAGAGGAGATTTACAAGGATGTTGTCTGGATTGGAAGACATGCCTTATGAAGATAGGTTGGGAGAGCTGGGTCTCTTCTCCCTGGAGAGATGAAGGTTGAGAGGTGACCTGATAGAGGTTTATAAGATGTTGAGAGGAATAGATAGCCTCCGAGAATCCACCCTATTTCCCAGGGCTGAAATGGTCACTACGAGAGGACACAAGTTTAGAACATAGAACATAGAACATAACAGCACAGAACAGGCCCTTCGGCCTTTGATGTTGCGCCGACCAATATAAAAAGCAATGCCCCTCCAAACTAAACCATTCCCTTCTCTTCCATATACTTATCACTAACCTCTTAAACGCCACCAAACTTGGCACATCTACAACTGCTGCAGGCAGGGCATTCCACTCCCGAACCACCCTTTGGGTAAAGAACCTGCCTCTGATATCCGTCCTATAACTAACCCTTAATTTAAAGCTGTGTCCCCTCGTGCTAGCTTTTTCCATCCTAGGAAAAAGGCTATCACTATCCACCCTATCTATACCTCTAATCATCTTATATGTTTCGATTAGGTCCCCTCTTAGCCGCCTCCTTTCTAACGAAAACAACTCAAATCCCTCAGCCTCTCTTCATAAGACCTGCCCTCCATACCAGGCAACATCCTGGTAAACCTCCTCTGTACCCTCTCCAATGCCTCCACATCTTTCTTATAATGTGGGGACCAGAACTGCACACAATACTCCAAGTGCGGCCGCACTAGAGTTTTGTACAGTTGCAACATGACGTTGCGGCTCCGAAATTCAATCCCTCTACCAATAAAAGCCAAGACTCCATATGCCTTCCTAACAACCTTCTCGACCTGACTGCCTACTTTCAGGGATCTATGCACATACACACCAAGATCCCTCTGTTCATCTAGACTACTAAGAATCCTACCATTTGCCCTATACTCTACACATTTATTATTTCTGCCATAGTGCATTACCTCACACTTTTCCACATTAAACTCCATTTGCCACCTCTCGGCCCAGCTCTGCAACTTGTCCAAGTCCCTCTGCAAACTATAACACCCCTCTTCACTATCTACCACTCCACCGACTTTAGTGTCATCTGCAAATTTACTAATCCATCCTTCAATACCCTCATCCAGATCATTTATAAAATTACAAACAGCAGGGGCCCCAAAACAGACCCCTGAGGTACACCACTTGTCACCGAACTCCACGATAAATATCTCCCATCAACCACCACCCTCTGTCTTCTATCTGCTAGCCAATTCCTAACCCAATTAGCTAAATCACCCTCTATCCCATACATCTGCATTTTCTGCAGAAGTCTTCCATGGGCCACCTTATCAAACGCCTTACTAAAGTCCATATATACCACATCAACCGCCTTACCCCCATCCACCGCCTTAGTCACTTTTTCAAAAAACTCAATGAGGTTAGTAAGGCACGACCTGTCCTTCACAAAACCATGCTGACTATCTCCAATCAATTCATTACTCTCTAAATAACTATAAATCCTATCCCTAATTATTCTCTCCAATACTTTGCCCACCACAGAAGTAAGACTCACTGGCGTATAATTCCCTGGAAGGTCTCTCTTTCCCTTCTTGAACAACGGGACCACATTCGCTATCCTCCAGTCCTCCGGAACCACACCCGTAACCAAAGACGACCTGAAGATCAGAGCCAGAGGCTCTGCAATCTCCTCTCTTGCCTCCCAGAGACTCCTAGAACATAGAACATTACAGCGCAGTACAGGCCCTTCGGCCCTCGATGTTGCGCCAGCCAGTGGACCCTCTAACCTAAACTATTCCAATATCATCCATATGCCTATCCACCGACCATTTGAATGCCCCCAAAGTAGTTTAAGGTGCTGGGAGGTAAGTACAGAGAAGATGCTAGGGGAAAGTTTTTCATTCAGAGGGTGGTGAGTGAATGGAATCGGCTGCCGTCGGTGGTGGTAGAGGCGAACTCGCTGGGGTCTTTTAAGAGACTTCTGGATGAGAACATGGGATTTAATGGGATTGGAAATTACAGATAGTTCTATAGCCTGATGGGTCCTGATATGATCAGCGCAATTTGTGGGCCAAAATGCCTGTTTGTGCTGTAGTGTTCTATGTTATAATTTGCCAAGTGCTGATCCAGGTACTTTTTAAAGGATGTGAGGAATCCCGTCTCCACCACCCTCCCAGGCAGCGCATTCCAGACCCTCACCACCCTCTGGGTAAAAAGCTTTTCCTCACATCTCCCCCAAACCTCCTGCCCCTCACCTTCAACCTCTTGTCCCCTTGTAACTGACCCTTCAACTAAGGGGAACAGCTGCCTCTTACCCACTCTGTCTGTGTCTCTCATCATCTTGAACGCCTTGATCAGATCGCCCCTCAGTTTTCTCTGCTCCAATGAAAACAACCAAGCCTGTCCAACCTCTCTTCATAACTTAAACGCTCCATCCCAGGCAGCATCCTGGTGAATCTCCTCTGTACCCACTCCAGCGCAATCACATCCTTCCGGTAATGTGGTGACCAGAACTGCACACTGTGCTCCAAAGTTCTATACAACTCCAACATGATCTCTCTGCTTTTGTAATCTATCCCTCGATTGATAAAGGCACCACCCTGATAACATACTCTTCAGCTGCCAGAGATCTGTGGACAAACATGTCAAGATCCCTTTGTTCTGCAGAACTTCCTAGTGTCCTACCATTCATTGAGTACTTCCTTGTCTAATTACTCCTTCCAAAGTGCATCAGCTCACATTTTTCAGAGTTAAGTTCCATCTGCCATTTATCTCTCCATTTGACCATTCTGCCTACATCTTCTTATAGTCTCTCTGGACTCATTCTCTCAAAAGAGGCTGAAGTCATGTCCAGTGCAATGTTTGAATATGTGTTGTTTGGCAGTTTTGCAGAAACCTGTGCCTTGTGATCTCTGAAGGTACATGAATGATCCCTGGGGTCTGCAGAGACCAGTTTCTCAGGGAATTACACAAAGGCCAAACAAATTGTTCAGCTGCTGGGAGAAAGGCTCCCACGATGGACCATCTCAGAAAGCCATTGTTAGTCTAAGGTGAAGTGGAGAGGTGGGACCATTTCACCTGACCACCACTGCATACCACCCCCTCCCGAACCAGTAATACTGCCTTGTGGAGCTGCAAGGTCAGGGTGCCATCTTTCTTTCTACCAAGCAGCAGCAGGGAAAAGGGGCTCTGTCCAGGTTTAGTACCTGAGCTCATCTGTACTGTTTCTACTGAGTCTCTGTACCATCGCCTACAAGACTGATTGACTGTCAAAGTCAACTGTATTGGAAAGTGAATTATCCTGCATGTATCCAGCCTGTTGACTCTGTGAAGGAATACACCATTGGACTCTGTTTCCTACGTGTCCAGAAACAATCACTCTTTTCTCTTTAGTTTTAAAACAAAGAACAAAGAACAAGACAGCACGGGAAACAGGCCCTTCGGCCCAACAAGCCCGCGCTGCTATTTTAATATTATGAGTGCCCTCTTCTACCTATGACCTTTGTCTACACCTATCGGGGAAGATTGAGGGAAGACTAGTTTAGGGACAATTTGTTACACCAATCAGCCTAAGAATTCGTTTTTGGGGCGTGGGAGGAAACTGGAGCACCTGGAGAAAACCCACGCAACCATGGGGAGAATGTGCAAACTCCCACAGTCTTGTCCTGTAAATTTTTCTTTCTCCCTCCCTCTTTACTGTACAAATGAAAAGGAGGCAACATTCAGGGGCACAGTGGTTAGCACTGCTGCCTCACAGCGCCAGGGTCCCAGGTTCAATTCTGGCCTCGAGTCACAGTCTGTGTGGACTCTGCACTTTCTCCTCATGTCTGCGTGGGTTTCCTTTGGATGCTCTAGATTCCCCCCACACTCCAAAGATGTGCAGGTTAGGGTGATTGACCATGGTAGATTACCCTAGTGTCAGGGGATACAGGAATAGGGCCGGGCTAGGGTTGTGGTTGGTACAGACTCAATGGGCCAAATGGCCTCTTTCTGACCTGTACGGATTCTATCCTCCCCTGTTTAAGTGTGTGCAAATTAACTAATGCTCTGAGTTTATGCTATCTGGAGTTTGTTCTCAGTTGTTTATACCAAATTTGGAAATATGCACCATTCATAAAAATGGAAACATTCAAATGACCTTTCTGTTTACAGACAAGTGGTGAGAGGGGAAATTAGCAATGTTATAAGAACATAAGGAATAGGAGCAGGAGTCAGCCATTCGGCCCCTCGAGCCTGCCCCGCCATTCAATAAGATTATGGTTGATCTAATTGTGGACTCAACTCCACTTACCCACCCACTCACCATAAATTAACCGCTCTTCCTGAGAAAACATCATCAACCAGACTGGGGAAAGCCCAATGAAGCTGTGTAATTGTAATAACTCCGAATAGAGGAGATCTGTGCTCCACTGACTGTGAGCTTTCCCTGTCTCCACCGCTCACTCAGACAGTGTATTCCAGATCAGAACAACTCGCTGTGTAGAAATATCCTGCTCACCAACACTGTCCAAGTAATACAGACACGCATGAACATGTTTATGTTCATGCCAAATACACAGAAAGAACACATACACATATCAGCCATATAGACACACTTGCACTGACCAATCACAAAGAGTGTTTGTCTCACCTTAGGAATTGCACCTGGCCAGATGCGGATGGATCCATAGTTTAAGAGGGATCGGACTGTGTGTTCTGGTTCCAGCTCTAACCTGTAAGCTACAGCCTGTAAAGCTTTGTGCATTGGAGCATTGCCACCATAATCCATGCGGTTAACATCGATTCCCCAATGGAGAAGCAGGTTCACTATCTTGTTATTGGCTGTGCGACATGCCAGGTGTAGAGCAGACTGCTTCTCCTCATCCAGGGCATTGACACTGGCTCCATGTTCAATCAGCAGCTTACACACGCGGTAATACCGCTCAACATCCTCCTTGCCATGTGTCTGTGCACACACACAGTGCAGTGGCGTCTGGCCACAGTCATTCATCCTGTTAACAGAGGCTCCATAGACCAGGTACCTGCTGACATGCTCCTCCAGGCCGAACCTAGCCGCAATGTGAAGTGCTGTGTCATCTTTATCCTCCGTGCGACTGTTAACATGGCTCCCAAACTCCAACAAATGCACTGCACACCTAGCAACAAGAAACACAGTCATAGCTCAGCCACCAATCCAGTCACAAAGAACAAAAGAACAGTACAACACAGGAAACAGGCCCTTCGGCCCCTCCAAGCCTGTGCTGCTCATTGGTCCAACTAGACCATCCGTTTGTATCCTTCCAATCCCAGTCTGCTCATGTGACTATCCAGGTAAGTCTTAAACGATCCCAGTGTGTCCACCTCCACCACCCCACTTGGCAGTGAATTCCAGGCCCCCACCACCCTCTGTGTAAAATATGTCCGTCTGATATCTGAGTTAAACCTCGTCCCTCTCACCTTGAACCTGTGACCCCTTGTGATTGTCACCTCCGACCTGGGAAAAAGCTTCCCACTGTTCACCCTATCTATACCTCTCATAATTTTATACACCTCTATTAGGTCTTCCCTCATTCTCCATCTTTCCAGGGAGAACAACCCCACTTTACCCAATCTGTCCTTGTATCTAAGACCCTCCATACCAGACAAATCCTGGTAAACCTCCTCTGTACTCGAAGACAGTTACCTGTCTCTTGTCCATCCAAACTGGATCATTACATTGATGACCACATCATGGCAGCAGCCATAAACACAACCTGAGGGGAGACCTGATAGAAGTCTACAAGATTATGAGGGGCACCGACAGAGTGGAAAGTCAGAAACTCTTTCCCAGGGTGGAAGAGTCAGTTACTAGGGGGCACAGGTTTAAGGTGGGAGGGGCAAGGTTTAAAGGAGATGTACAAGACAGAGAGTGGTGGGTGCCTGGAACTCGTTGCCGGGGAGAGGAAGTGGAAGTGGAAAAGTAGTGACTTTTAAGGGGCATCTTGACAAATCCATGAATCGGATGGGAATAGAGGGATATGGACCCCAGAAGGGTAGGGGGTTTTAGTTCAATCGGGCACCATGGTCGGTGCAGGCTGGGAGGGGCTGAAGGGCCTGTTCCTGTGCTGGAATTTTCTTTGTTCTTTGTTCCAGACGCCTTGATGTGAAGATTTCCAGGAGGCCGGAGTTGGGAATGATGGCTGAAAGTAAATAGAGATTCCTCAGAGTGAGTTCCAAAGAGCAGCATCAAACCCCCCCCCCCCCGAGATAGATTCCCGGAAAGAGGATCCAGGAAATCCGGTATGGACTCTGGATGGAATCATCCTGATTGGTCCATTGGATGGAGGTTGATTGGTTATCCCAATAGGTGGAGATTGATTGGTTGTTCTGTTGGCTGGGGTTTGACTGGTTGATTAAATAGGTGGGATTTGATGGTTGGTATAATTCCAAGGATTTAACTGGTTTAAGGAACAGTTTTCTGTGTTCCAAACATTCCCATGATCTGAAATAACTCTGGGAAAGGTAATTCCCCCCTCCCCTTTCCCACCCCTCCCATTGGAGTTGACAATCTGTTCCATCTTACTGCACGGATTCTGGAGAGGAGCAGAGATGGAGTGGAGTGTAGCCATCCTCAGAGAAGGCGTTGGGATTTGCTCCGTAGTTCAGGAGCAGTCGTACGCACTCAGTCTGGGCATTTTCACATGCTTCGTGAAGCGCCGTCTTCCCTCCTGGTGCAAAGTCTACCTCCGCTCCACAGCTCAGCAAATGCCGGAGACACCTGTCATAACCACGGCTGGCAGTGATCTGTAACGGGGTGGTAAACTCCTGCTTATAACACAGAGACCAGATTCCTGCAGAGTGGAGAAGCAATGGGATATTGATTACACACAATAATCAAAGCTTCACAATGTCAGCCTGACAACAGCCTGGCTAGAGTCATACTGAGTGTGTGTACAGCAACACTGCACACTGTACATATACACAGCCCTGTGTACAGCAACACTGCACACTGTACATATACACAGCCCTGTGTACAGCAACACTGCACATTGTACATATACACAGCCCTGTGTACAGCAACACTGCACCACTGTACATATACACAGCCCTGTGTACAGCAACACTGCACACTGTACATATACACAGCCCTGTGTACAGCAACACTGCACACTGTACATATACACAGCCCTGTGTACAGCAACACTGCACATTGTACAAATACACAGCCCTGTGTACAACAACACTGCACACTGTACAAATACACAGCCCTGTGTACAGCAACACTGCACATTGTACATATGCACAGCCCTGTGTACAGCAACACTGCACACTGTACATATACACAGTGTATATGTACAGCCCTGTGTACAGCAACACTGCACTCTGTATATATACAGCCCTGTGTACACCACACTGCACACTGTACAAATACATAGCCCTGTGTACAGCAACATGGCACACTGTATATATACAGCCCTGTGTACACCACACTGTACACTGTACATATACACAGCCCTGTGTACACCACACTGCACATATGCACAATGCTGTGTACAGCACACTGCAAATATACACAGCCTGTATACGTCACAGCGTACATGTACATAGCCCTGTGTACACCACACTGCACACTGTGCAGACACACAGCCCTGTGTATCCAAAACTACATATTCATATAGAGTCGTAGAACATAGAACATTACAGCGCAGAACAGGCCCTTCGGCCTTCGATGTTGTGCCGACCAATTAAGAAAAAGCAGTGACCCTCTAACCTAAACCATTCCCTTTTCATCTATAAACTTATCTACTAACCTGTTAAATGCCACCAAACTTGGTGCATCTACAACTGCCGCAGGCAGGGCATTCCATACCCTTACCACCCTCTGGGTAAAGAACCTACCTCTGACATCCGTCCTATAACTACCACCCCTTAATTTAAAGCTACGTCCCCTCGTGCTAGCTTTCTCCATCCTAGGAAAAAGACTATCACTGTCCACCCTATCTAAACCTCTAATCATCTTATGTGTTTCAATAAGGTCTCCTCTTAGCCGCATAGCTCGTAGAAGTCACAAGTGGACAGAATGGTGAAGAAGGCATTTGGCATGCTTGGTTTCATTAGTCAGAACATTGAATACAGGAGTTGGGACGTCTTGTTGAAGTTGTACAAGACATTGGTAAGGCCACACTTGGAATACTGTTGCAATTCTGGTCACCCTATTATAGAAAGGATATTATTAAACTAGAAAGAATGCAGAAAAGATTTACTAGGATGCTACCGGGAGTTTATGGATTGAGTTATAGGGAGAGGCTGGATAGACTGGGACTTTTTTCCCTGGAGCGTAGGAGGCTGAGGGGTGATCTTATAGAGATCTATAAAATAATGAGGGGCATAGATCAGCGAGATAGTCAATATCTTTTCCCCAAAGGTAGGGGAGTCTAAAACTAGAGGGTATAGGTTTAAGGTGAGAGGGGAGAGATACAGAAGGATACAGAGGGGCAATTTTTTCACACAGAGGATGGTGGGTGTCTGGAACAAGCTGCCAGAAGTAGTAGAGGTGGGTACAATTTTATCTTTTAAAAAGCATTTAGACTGTTACATGGGTACAATGGGTATAGAGGGATATGGGGGCAATTGGGATTAGCATCAGAGGTTAAAAAAAGGGGCGGCATGGACAAATTGGGCAAAGGGCCTGTTTTTATGCTGTAAACATAGAACATAGAACATACTAAACCTCGATGACTCTATCCTCTTTCATTCTTCTAAACTCCAGTGAATATAATCCTAACCAACTTTGTCTCTCCTCATATGACAGACCTGCCATCCCAGGAATCAGTCTGGTAAACCCTCGCTGTGCTCTGCTAATGCTGTGGGATTCTGCATTAACCAAACTAAATCAAATGGTTTCGGTGCATCTCCTCACACTGAAGTCAAAATAAACCAGAAAATGCTATAAAGCAGGCAGCCTGAGAGGGAAACAGATTTCAGCCCAATCATCTTTCCCCACCATATGTCCATTCTGCTTCTCTCTCCTCAGACACTGCCAGACCTATGAATCATTCCAGAATTTTCTATTTGATTTCACATTTCTTGCACCATCAGTATTTTGCTTTTGGAGATGGGATCAGAATCTAACAGAATCTGATGGACTTTTCCAACTTGCTTTCGGCATGATCTCCCAGCCAGTGGCGATATTCTGACAGCAGCCCCCCCGTCCCCGAGCCAGCCCCTCTCAGAGCCCTAACTTCAGCACCTTGCTTGTGTAACTCACGTACTCAGTGCCCGGAGGTTGTATCTATAATTCTTCCACTGTTCCACATCACTGGTGTCAAAGACAACATTGGGGTGGAGGTCACCTTGCCCAGGGTCAGTGATCAGCAGAACTAGAGTCTCCTCATCCCCGAGTAACAAAGCTTGCCACAATTCCCAGGCAGCTCCTTCAGCCTTGGAGGTCACTATGATGTTTGACATAACTCAGAATCGCAGTAAGTGTCCTGTTCAGACAGTGCTGTTGCTTTCATACAGGGGGTTCTGCTCTGACCATTTGAAGTACAGTTTTTGCTCAGCTCAGTCCAGCTTGATTCTATTTTCTGCTGCTGTGTAACTCGTGACACTGGCTGGCTCCCAGGCACACTGCGGTTTCAGTTTGCACTCTGGTAGCTGGGGGGTTGAGCCACTCTCGGCAGCCCTGCTCTGGGTATGCCTCAGAGTTAAAGGATAAATGCATCACAGAAGCAGACCATTCACCCCTCTGTTCCTGTGCTAGCTCTTTGAAATCCAATGAACCTCACTCCCCACTCTTACCCCATAATCCTGGAGATATTTCACCTTCAAGAAGTTCTTCAATTCCATTTTGGAAAGTTCGAATCAGATGGAATCCTACAGTGCAGAAAGAGGCCCTTTGGCCCATCGAGTCTGTACCGAGCACAATCCTAGCCAGGCCCTATCCCCGTATCCCTACATATTACACCCACTAATTCCTCTAACCTACGGATTATGAACATTAAGGGGCAATTTCTTAACATGGCCAATCACCCTAATTGACAATGAGCTAAGAGTTTCCACTTCTAATCTCCATCCAACAACTTTGTGTGCAAGCGTAGCATTCCTGCAGTGCAGAAGGAGGCAATTTGGCCCATTGAGTCTGTACTGAACACAATCCCACCCAAGCCTCATTCCCGTAACTCCTTGCATTTACATTCTGGCAGCATTTTCCAGATCATAATAACATAGAACGTAGAACATAGAACATTACAGCGCAGTACAGGCCCTTCGGCCCTCGATGTTGCGCCGGCCAGTGGACCCTCTAACCTAAACTATTCCAATATCATCCATATGACTATCCACCGAACATTTGAATGCCCCCAAAGTAGGCGAGTCCACAACTGCTGCAGGCAGGGCATTCCACGCCCTCACCACCCTCTGTGTAAAGAACCTGCCTCTGACATCCGTCCTATAACTATCATCGCTCATCATCATTACAAAGATCAAAGAATAACACAGCACAGGAAACAGGCCCTTCGGCCCAATGAGCCCGCGCCTATAACTACCTATGACTAACTCACTGAGGAAAGGATTCTCCTCCTCGATTTCTTTTGCCAAACATCCGTATCCCCTTTGTTATTGACCCTGATCACAAAATCCATCGTCTGCCTAGTTACCCAATCACAATCCTTCTGGATTTTGAACATCTCGATTAAATCTAAATTGTTTGTGAAACAGCTGGTGTTACTTTTCCTGGACTCCACATTGACTGAATTCCGTGATTCTGGAATCATTCTGATAAATCACTTCCTCACTTTCTCCAAATTCTCGACAGAAATGAACAAATATCTCTGTTTTCCTGAGCTTTGCTACGTTAGAAACAAGGATTAAAAACAGCCTCAACTTGTCTTTCCCTCGTTCCTAAATGTTGTGGACATATCCCAGGCTGCAATTCCTTAGTTTATTGTTTTGTACCAGTGTGACTGTCTTAGTGAATGGAAATGTGATCTCTCTGTCCTTCCAAACTCTCTCGTTCTCCCCCTGTCTGTCCAAATCCCACAGAGAGTAGACCCGAAGCCTTCAATCACTAATCTTGGCAACGTTATATTTTTAAATTTTATTTCTGCTCTGTCAGAGAACTTGTATTAAGCCAGGACTGAGTTTTGAGAAGTTACTTTGTAATTTTGATTTAAACTAAGTGTGATTATGCTTTGGCCAGTTGGTGGGCAACATGACAGTTCACTGTGCTGTGCAGATACATGGATTTGGGCTGGTTTCTGAGGGAGTTTGAGCATTCTCCCCGTGCTTGCGTGGGTTTTCTCCAGGTGCTCCGGTTTCCTCCCACATCCCAAAAATGTGCTCTTAGGCTAATTGGCAAAACAAATTGTCCCTAAATTGTCTCCCCAATTTGGTTCGAATGCAGATTTCCATAAACATCGACAAGGGTCAGGGGTGGAAGTGGGAACGTTAAAATGGTGGCGCCGTCTCATTGGGCCGAAGGGCCTGTTTCCTGTGCTGTGTTGTTCTTTGTTCTTTGTAATGATGATGAGCGATGGTGATTTTATTAACTGTGGACTTGTTTCTCCACATTCCTTTACCCTGTTTGCAGAACAGTCCAGCCATCTCCACAGCTGTTATTTTGTATATTTTTGCCCTGGTCAGACTCCCTCAGAGACAAACTGCTTTCTATTTTTAACCTAAACCAGTTCTTACTGCAAATGATAACCCTTGACCTACAAGTCAGGCAATGAGAACCTTGCTTGTGGGGTGATCAACTTCGCAATGGAATCAGGAGGTGGAGTTTGATCACTTTTCATTTACAAGATCTCTGTATTGTTGGCGAATTGCCTATTTCTAATTGAACATAGAGCATAGAACATTACAGCACAGAACAGGCCCTTCGGCCTTCGATGTTGTGCCGACCAAAATAAAAAGCAATGCCCCTCCAAACTAAACCATTCCCTTCTCTTCCATATACTTATCAATTAACTCTTAAACGCCACCAAACTTGGCGCATCTACAACAGCTGCAGGCAGGGCATTCCACTCCCTAATCACTCTTTGAGTAAAGAACCTACCTCTGATATCCGTCCTATAACTCATACCCCTTAATTTAAAGCTGTGTCCCCTCGTGCTAGCTTTCTCCATCCTAGGAAAAAGGCTATCACTGCCACCCTATCTAAACCTCTAATCATCTTATATGCTTCAATAAGATCCCCTCTTAGCCGCCTCCTTTCTAACGAAAACAACCTCAAATCCTTCAACCTCTCTTCATAGGACCTGCCCTCCATACAGGCAACATCCTGGTAAACCTCCTCTGTACCCTCTCCAATGCCTCCACATCTTTCTTATAATGTGGGGACCAGAACTGCACACATTACTCCAAGTGCGGCCGCACTAGAGTTTTGTACAGTTGCAACATGATGCTGCGGCTCCTAAATTCAATCCCCCTACCAATAAAAACTAAGACTCCATATGCCTTCTTAACAACTTTATCCACTTGACTGCCTACTTTCAGGAATCTATTGACACATACACCAAGATCCTTCTGTTCCTCAACACTATTAAGAGCCCTACCATTAGCCCTATACTCTACACCTTTATTGTTCCTGCCAAAGTGCATTACCTCACACTTTTCCACATTAAACTCCATTTGCCACCTCTTGACCCAGCTCTGCAACTTGTCCAAGTCTCTCTGCAAACTATAACACCCCTCTTCACTATCTACCACTCCTCCGACTTTGGTGTCATCCGCAAATTTACTAATCCATCCCTCAATACCCTCCTCCAGATCATTTATAAAAATTACAAACAGCAGGGGCCCCAAAACAGATCCCTGAGGTACACCACTTGTAACCGAACTCCACGATGATTAACTTCCGTCAACCACCACCCTCTGTCTTCTATCTGCTAGCCAATCCTAATCCAATTAGCTAAATCACCCTCAATCCCATACATCTGCATTTTCTGCAGAAGCCTTCCATGGGCCACCTTATCGAACGCCTTACTAAAGTCCATATATACCACATCAACTGCCTTAACCCCATCCACCTCTTTGGTCACTTTTTCAAAAAACTCAATAATGTTAGTAAGGCACGACCTACCCTTCACAAAACCATGCTGACTATCCCCAATCAATTCATTTCTCTTTAAATAACTATAAATCCTATCCCTAATTATTCTCTCCAATACTTTGCCCACAACAGAAGTAAGACTCACTGGCCTATAATTCCCTGGAAGGTCTCTCTTCCCCTTCTTAAACAATGGGACCACAGTCGCTATCCTCCAGTCCTCCGGAACCACACCCGTAACCAACGAGGACCTGAAGATCAGAGCCAGAGGCTCTGCAATCTCCTCTCTTGCCTCCCAGAGAATCCTAGGGTAAATCCCGTCCGGCCCGGGGGACTTATCCAACTTCAAACCCTCGAGAATTTCTAGCACATCCTCCCTATCTACTACAATACTTCCCAATTTGCAACCCTGTACCTTGAGAATTGCTCCTTGAGAAGGTGGTGGTGAGCTGCCTTCTTGAACTGCTGCAGTCTATGCGATGTAGGTACACCCACTGTGCAGTTAGGGAGGAATTTCCAGGATTGGGACCCAGCGACAGTGAAGGAACAGCCAATATATTTGTAAGTCAGGATGGTGAGTGACTCAGAAGGGAACTTGTGAGGATGGGGGTGTGTTCCCAGTTACCTGTTCTTGTCCTTCGAGATGGAAGTGGTTGTGGGGTTTGGAAGGTGCTGCTGAAGGAATGTTGGTGAGCATTCATTGCAGATTGATGGATAGTGTAACCTGACTGATGGCAGTGTGGGAATACTGTCAGATAGATGTGTAAACAGCTGGAATATTGTCAAATCTGCAAACATGCAGAATGTAGTGTTACAGTCATAGCGAGGGTGTAGAGAAAGATCAACTTAATGCGAGGTAGGTCCATTCAAAAGTCTGACAGCAGCAGGGAAGAAGCTGTTCCTTCCCTATAATGTTGAAATATTCCAGAGAATCTCAACATTGAGAGGAGACTAATTGGCCTCTTAACTCTGCATTGACTGTCTGAACAAGTGTACTGAGGGAGTGCCACGCTGTCAGAGGGTCAGTGCTGAGGGAGCGCCGCGCTGTCAGAGGGTCAGTGCTGAGGGAGCGCCGCGCTGTCAGAGGGTCAGTGCTGAGGGAGCGCCGCGCTGTCAGAGGGTCAGTGCTGAGGGAGCGCCGCACTGTCAGAGGGTCAGTGCTGAGGGAGTGCCGCACTGTCAGAGGGTCAGTGCTGAGGGAGAGCCGCACTGTCAGAGGGTCAGTGCTGAGGGAGCGCCGCACTGTCAGTGGGTCAGTGCTGAGGGAGTGCCGCAGTGTCAGAGGGTCAGTGCTGAGGGAGTGCTGCACTTTCAGAGGGTCAGTGCTGAGGGAGCGCTGCACTGTCGGAGGGTCAGTACTGAGGGAGTGCCGCACTGTCAGAGGGTCAGTACTGAGGGAGTGCTGCACTTCAGAGGGTCAGTGCTGAGGGAGTGCTGCACTGTCATGGTCAGTGCTGAGGGAATGCTGCACTTTCAGAGGGTCAGTGCTGAGGGATGCTGCACTTTCAGAGGGTCAGTGCTGAGGGAATGCTGCACTGTCAGAGGGTCAGTGCTGAGGGAATGCTGCACTGTCAGAGGGTCAGTGCTGAGGGAGTGCCGCACTGTCAGAGGGTCAGTGCTGAGGGAGTGCCACACTGTCAGAGGGTCAGTACTGAGGGAGCGCCGCACTGTCAGAGGGTCAGTGCTGAGGGAGTGCCGCACTGTCAGAGGGTCAGTGCTGAGGGAGTGCAGCACTGTCAGAGGGTCAGTGCTGAGGGAGTGCCGCACTGTCAGAGGGTCAGTGCTGAGGGAGTGCCGCACTGTCAGAGGGTCAGTGCTGAGGGAGTGCCGCACTGTCAGAGGGTCAGTGCTGAGGGAGTGCCGCACTGTCAGAGGGTCAGTGCTGAGGGAGTGCTGCACTTTCAGAGGGTCAGTGCTGAGGGAGTGCAGCACTGTCGGAGATGCTGTTTTTTGATAAGGTTTTAAAGGAGAACCCTTTCTGTGCTATCTGGTGAACATTAAGGATCCCACAGTATTATTTTCATGAACAGTCGTCTTTATCCTGGTGAAATGAAAAGAGAAAATTCTGGCTGAACTCAGTGGATCCGGCAGTCTGCGCACATGGAAACAATGAATGTTTTGGGATTTTCTGCTAATTTTTCAAAAATGGGAATGGTTTGGAATCACCGGGATTTCTCTGGTGTACTGACTAATATTAATTGTAAATCACTGTGGCAGATTATGTGGCCACTCTCACATTGCTGATGATGGGATCCTGCTGTGTGACCATTGACTGCTTACATTCCAAAAGTCATAAGAACATGAAAAGTAGGAGCAGGAGGAGGCCATTCGGCCCCTCGATCCTGCCCCGCCATTCAATAAGATCATGGCTGATCTTTTTGTGGACTCAGCTCCACTTACCCACCCACTCACCATAACATTAATTCCTTTACTGTTGAAAAATCTATCCATCTTTGCCTTAAAAACATTCAATGAGGGAGCCCCAACTCCTTCACTGGACAGGGAATTCCACAGATTCACAATCCTTTGTGTGAAGAAATTCCTCCTCAACTCAGTCCTAAATCTGCTTCCCCTTATTTCGAGGCTCTGCCCCCTAGTTCTAGTTTCACCCACCAGTGGAAACAACTTCCCTGCTTCTATCTTATCAATTCTCTTCATAATCTTATATGTTTCTATAAGGTCTCCCCTCATTCTTCTGAATTCCAATGAGTATAGTCCCAGTCTACTCAGTCTCTCCTCATAAGCCAACCCTCTCAACTCCAGAATCAACCCAATCACCACATTTCAGTGTCTGTGTAGCTCTTGGTTCAGTGCTGCAATCGTGAAAGATGCTGATTGGCAAGGCCAATTTTGATAGTACCAGACAGGAATTTTCAAAAGTTAATTGGGGAAGTCTGTGGGAAGGTAAAGGGATGCCTGGTAACTGGCACACTTTCAAAAGTGTGTTAACCAGGGTTCAGGGCAAACACATTCCTCTTAGAGTGAAGGGCAAGGCTGGGAAAAATAAGGAATCCTGGATGACTCAGAATATTGAGGCCCTGGTCAAGAAGAAGAAAGAGGCACATGACACGCACAGGCAGCAGGGATCAAGTGATTCCCTTGAACAATATTGGGGATATAGTAATAGGGTTAATGAGAAATCAGGAGGACAAAAAGGGGACACAAGATTGTTTTGGCAGATAAGGTAAAGGAGAATC
The DNA here is from genome assembly GCA_024679065.1 of Sphyrna mokarran. Taxonomy (NCBI): domain Eukaryota; kingdom Metazoa; phylum Chordata; class Chondrichthyes; order Carcharhiniformes; family Carcharhinidae; genus Sphyrna; species Sphyrna mokarran. The sequence goes on along the minus strand of JAGIQG010000007.1, from coordinate 1,321,623 downwards.
CAAAGAGCTTCTACAAATACATAAAGAGCAAAAGAGTAACAAGGAAGAGAGTAGGACCTCTTAAAGATCAACAAGGTCAGCTATGTGAGGATCCACAACAGATGGGTGAGATCCTAAATGAATATTTCTCCGTATTTACTGTTGAGAAAAGCATGGATGTTCGGGAACTTCGGAAAATAAATAGTGATGTCTTGAGAAGTGAACATATTACAGAGAAGGAGGTGCTGGAAGTCTTAAAGCGCATCAAGATAGATAAATCCCAGGGACCTGATGAAGTGTATCCCAGAACATTGTGGGAGGCTGGGAGGAAATTGCGGGTCCCCTAGCAGAGATATTTGAATCATCGATAGTCACGAGTGAGGTGCCTGAAGATTGGAGAGTGGCAAATGTGCCTTTGTTTAAAAAGGGCTGCAGAGAAAAGCCTGGGAACTACAGGCCAGTGAGCCTCACATCTGTGGTGGGTAAATTGTTGGAAGGTGTTTTGAGAGACAGGATCTACAGGCATTTAGAGACACAAGGTTTAGGGACAGTCAGCATGGCTTTGTGAGTGGAAAATTATGTCTCACAAATTTGATTGAGTTTTTTGAAGGGGTAACCAAGAAGGTAGATGAGGGCAGTGCAGTTGATGTTGTCCACATGGACTTTAGCAAGGCCTTTGACAAGGTATTACATGGTAGGTTGTTGCATAAGGTTCAATCTCATGGGATCCAGGATGAGGTATCTAAATGGATACAAAATTGGCTTCTTAACAGAAGCCAGAGGGTGGTTGTAGAGAATTGTTTTTCAAACTGGAGGCCTGTGACCAGCGATGTGCCTCAGGGATCAGTGCTGGGCCCACTGTTATTTATCATTTATATTAATGATTTCGATGAGAATATAGACGGCATGGTTAGTAAGTTTGCAGATGACACTAAGATTGGTGATATAGTGGAGAGTGAAGAAAGTTATCTCAGATTGCAATGGGATCTTAATCAATTGGGCCAGTGGGCTGACAAATGGCAGATGGAGTTTAATTTAAACAAATGTGAGGTGATGCATTTTGGTAGATTGAACCAGGGCAGGACTTACTCAGTTAATGGTAGGGCACTGGGGAGAGTTACAGAACGAAGAGATCTCGGGTTATATGTTCATAGCTCCTTGAAAGTGGAGTCACAGGTGGACAGAATGGTGAAGAAGGCATTCAGCATGCTTTGTTTCATTGATCAGAACATTGAATACAGGAGTTGGGACGTCTTGTTGAAGTTTTACAAGACATTGGTAAGGCCACACTTGGAATACTGTGTACAATTCTGGTCACCCTATTATAGAAAGAATATTATTAAACTAGAAAGAGTGCAGAAAAGATTTACTAGGATGCTACCGGGACTTGATGGATTGAAATATAAGGAGAGGCTGGATAGACTGGGACTTTTTTTTTCTGGAGTGTAGGAGGGTGAGAAGTGACCTTACAGGGATCTATAAAATAATGAGGGGCACAGATCAGCGAGATAGTCAATATGTTTTCCCAAAGGTAGGGGAGTCTAAAACTAGAGGGCATCAGTTTAAGGTGAGAGGGGAGAGATACAGAAGGGTCCAAGGACAATTTTTTTTCACACAGGGTGGTGAGTGTCTGGAACAAGCTGTCAGAGGTAATAGTAGAAGCAGGTACAATTTCTACTTTTAAAAAGCATTTAGATAGTTACGATGGGTATGGAGGGATATGGGTCAAATGTGGTCAATTGGGACTAGCTTAGGGGGTTTCAAAAAAAAGGCCAGCATGGACAAGTTGGGCTGAAAGGCCTGTTTCCATGTTGTAAACTTCTGTGACTCTATGACTCTACGCTATCTAGTTGAACATCTTTCTGATCCAAAGCTCTAGTTGAGCTTGTTCCACATGTCTGACTCCCCCGTTGGAGGTTGGGGGGGGGAACTCCCACATCACACCCCAGTGCCTGGGGAACTCACCCAGTCTCTGTGATGACCATTGTAGCTCCTCTTGTGATCCCTCAATCACTAGATTCAGTGCTGTGTACTTGCTGAAGAACTGCTGTACTCTCTGGATATCTCCTGTGTACAGCGCATTGTGAACTAGCCGGTCTTGACACAGCAGAAAGGATTTCTGAGTCCCTTTGCCCACCCTCGGAGTCCTGGGGATCTCAGCCCTTCTTCCCCGTGACACACAGTAAGTCTGGCACCGTTTGCGGAGCTCCCGTGCTTCTATTGCCTCTTTCTCCAATTCCAGGGAACGCAGTACTTTAGAGCTGAACACAAAACTGTGAGCAGACATTGTGAAGCAGGTTCTCCCAACTGTGAATGCACTGTGTAATCACCCAGCTCCCAGCACAGGGAGAACTCACTAACTCTGCTTCTGTCACCTCCCTGCTCTCTGTCCAAATATTTACAGCAGTTATTTCTGTATTCCTGTAAGCAGCACTGGAATCTTGTTTACCAAAGTCAGCGCTGTGATATATTAACCCTGGCGTCACCAGGTTACTGAGCGGAACAGGGGCAGTGTGATCAATACAATCGCTGTCTATATTGTCTGTTCCAGGATAAAACCCAGACATTTACAATCAAACCTTTACCACGCGTGGAGCTGGAATGTGGGTGAATCCAATGAAGCTGCCAATGGATTAGTACAGGGATGATAGGCAGAATGGCCTTATTCTCAGCTCCATCATTCTCCAATCATCAAACACTTTAAAACTACGTGCTTTGAGTATTTGGAGAATTGTCCCACATCCGGCCTAATCTCTGCTGAACTGTATCATCTTCAAATAACAATAAAAGGATTGAATCAACATCTCCATCCTCCAATCTGCTCCTACATTTCACTCCGATTATAGATTGTGGTCGACATTCTACTGACCCCTTATAACCTTTGACTCTCTTGTTCGTTAGGAATCTATCAAGCTCTGTTTAATAACGCCCACATCTCATTAATGAGTACAAAAATTATTCATATCATCATAGTCTCATTAACATAATCACAAATCCATTACTCTGGATTTCACCCGAGTGTATCACAAACTGTTACATTCTTTTGTTAAACTATTTATTTCCCGCTGACTCTAAACCGCCTGTTTCCAATTTCTGCCCAACTTTTACCCTCCTCCCAGCACCTCCCTCACCAGTCCTCCATTTTATATATTCATTCCCAAGATGTGGGACTGGCCAATATTTATTGCCCATCCCTAATTGCCCCTTGAGAAGGTGATGGTGAGTTGCCTTCCTGACCCACTGCAGTCCGTGTAGTGTAGGTACACCATTGTGCTGTTAGGGAGGGAGTTCTAGGCTGCTCTCAGCTCACTGGAGGGCAGAGACCTTCCTGTGCAAGGTGGGATGTGATAGCAGCTTCTGACCCGGCCTGTGATCTCGGTGGGGAACTGCCTGTGGAGGGGCTGAAAATTATTCACTGTAAAACCAATTCAGAAGAGGGATGTGAAAGATACAGACAATGAGACTCCCTGAAAGGACAAACAATCAGACTGACTCCTCTCTGGAATGTTCTCAATTACATCCTCCAAGATTCAATATTGGAAGTCTGTATACATCTGGAAGATGAGGAGGAGAATGAGGAACACCCTGAAGAATGGCCGGATATGAAGAGAAAACAACTGCCCTCCTCCTCTCAGAGTTAATACCCAGAGTCTCAGGGTAATGTTCTGGGGGACCTGGGTTCGAATCCTGCCACAGCAGATGGTGAAATGTAAATTCAATGAAATCTGGAATTAAGAATCTATTGATGACCATGAAACTATTATCGATTGTCAGAAAAACCCATTCTGGTTCACTAACGTCCTTTAGGGAAGGAAATCTGCTGTCCTTACCTGGTCTGGCCTACATGTGACTCCAGAGCCACAGCAATGTGGCTGATTCTGAAATATCCTTGGAAATGGCCAATCCCTGGTGGGGTTCTCTAGAAGTTGCTGATCGGGATGGCACCCCTCGATTTGTCACCATCCAACTGGGATACCCCCAGATTGTTACAAACTTGGATGAGGAGAGTGTGACCACCCTCCTCCTCTTTATAGACTATAAAGAGTCTGATTGTGGAGATGCTTAGGAAATCAGAATCACAAAGGGACTTATCATAGACTATTCACATAAGTGGATAGAGCCGTGAAGAAGGCTTATTGTGTGTTAGTGTTTATTAAGAGGAGGTTTGAGTTTAAGAGCCATGGGGTTATGCTGTAACTACACAGGACCTTAGTGAGATCCATCTGCGTGTATGCCCTGTGTTAAACAACAAGGTGGACCAGAGCACCTGTAGGATAAAAACAAGTACATCAATATCATCATCTATTTAAACACTTCCCAGGAACTCCCAAGGTTCATGATCCCTATTTTAAATCAGTTTTCTATACCCCTCCATTCCCATTCTGTTCATGTGCCCATCTAAGTATTTCTTAAATAACTCCAGAGTACCTGCCTCCACCACTTTACTTGGCAGCGCATTCCATACCCCCACCACCCTCTGTGTGAAAAAACTCCCTCTAGCATCCAAATTATACCTTACCCCCCTCACCCTAAGCCCGTGACCCCTCATGCTATTCGAGTCCATCCTAGGAAAAAGCTTAACCCTGGTTACTCTATCTAATTATGAGGCCATAAGGAGAGAATTAGGGTGCGTAGATTGGACTAGGAAACTACAGGGACTGGGAACATCTGAAATGTGGAGCTTATTGAAGGAGCAGCTGCTGCGAGTCCTTGATAAGTATGTCCCTGTCAGGCAAGGAGGAAATGGTCGAGTAAGGGAACCTTGGTGTACAAAAAAAGTTGATTCGCTGGTTAAAAGGAAAAAGGAGGCTTATGTCAGCATGAGGCTTGAAGGCTCGGTTAGTGCAATGGATAGCTATAGATTAGCCAGGAGGGAGCTAAAGAGTGAGTTGAGGAGAGCTAAGAGGAGACACGAGAAGACTTTGGCTGATAGGATTAAGGAGAATCCTAAAGCTTTCTTTAGATATGTTAAGAGTAAAAGATTGGTTAGGGCAAGATTAGGGCCAGTCATAGACAGCAGTGGGAAGTTGTGCGTGGAACCTGAAGAGATTGGAGAGGCACTGAACAAATATTTCTCTTCGGTATTCACACAGGGAGATGTAAATGTAGTTGTGGAGAACACTGAGGTACAGGGTTGCAAACTGGAAAGTATTGAAGTAGATAGGGAGGATGTGCTAGATATTCTCGAGGGTTTGAAGTTGGATAAGTCCCCTGGGCCGTACGGGATTTACCCTAGGATTCTCTGGGAGGCAAGAGAGGCGATTGCAGAGCCTCTGGCTCTGATCTTCAGGTCGTCATTGGTTACGGGTGTGGTTCCGGAGGACTGGAGGATAGCGAATGTGGTCCCGTTGTTCAAGAAGGGAAGAGAGACCTTCCAGGGAATTATAGGCCAGTGAGTCTTACTTCTGTTGTGGGCAAAGTATTGGAGAGAATTATTAGGGATAGGATGTATAGTTATTTAGAGAGAAATGAATTGATTGGGGATAGTCAGCATGGTTTTGTGAAGGGTAGGTCGTGCCTTACTAACCTCATTGAGTTTTTTTGAAAAAGTGACCAAAGAGGTGGATGGGGGTAAGGCGGTTGATGTGGTATATATGGACTTTAGTAAGGCGTTCGATAAGGTGTCCCATGGAAGCTTCTGCAGAAAATGCAGATGTATGGGATAGAGGGTGATTTAGCTAATTGGATTAGGAATTGGCTAGCAGATAGAAGACAGAGGTGGTGGTTGATGGGAGATATTCATCGTGGAGTTCGGTGACAAGTGGTGTACCTCAGGGGTCTGTTTTGGGGCCCCTGCTGTTTGTAATTTTTATAAATGATCTCGATGAGGGTATTGAAGGATGGATTAGTAAATTTGCAGATGACAGTAAAGTCGGTGGAGTGGTAGATAGTGAAGAGGGGTGTTATAGTTTGCAGAGAGACTTGGACAAGTTGCAGAGCTGGGCCGAGAGTGGCAAATGGAGTTTAATGTGGAAAAGTGTGAGGTAATGCACTTTGGCAGGAATAATAAATGTGTAGAGTATAGGGCTAATGGTAGGATTCTTAATAGTGTTGATGAACAAGAGGGATCTTGGTGTATTTGTGCATAGATCCCTGAAAGTAGGCAGTCAAGTCGATAAGGTTGTTAAGAAGGCATACGGAGTCTTAGCTTTTATTGGTAGGGTGATTGAATTTCGGAGCCGCAACGTCATGTTGCAACTGTACAAAACTCTAGTGCGGCCGCACTTGAGTATTGTGTGCAGTTCTGGTCCCCACATTATAAGAAAGATGTGGAGGCATTGGAGAGGGTACAGAGGAGGTTTACAGGATGTTGCCTGGTATGGAGGGCAGGTCTTATGAAGAGAGGCTGAGGGATTTGAGGTTGTTTTCGTTAGAAAGAAGGCGGCTAAGAGGAGACCTTTTTGAAACATATAAGATGATTATAGGTTTAGATAGGGTGGACAGTGATAGCCTTTTTCCTAGGATGGAGAAAGCTAGCACGAGGGGACACAGCTTTAAATTAAGGTGTGATAGTTATAGGACGGATATCAGAGGTAGGTTCTTTACCCAGAGGGTGGTTAGGGAGTGGAATGCCCTGCCTGCGGCAGTTGTAGATGCACCAATTTTGGTGGCGTTTAAGAGGTTAGTTGATAAGTTTATGGAAGAGAAGGGAATGGTTTAGTTTGGAGGGTCATTGCTTTTTATAATGGTCGGCGCAACATCGAAGGCCGAAGGGCCTGTTCTGCGCTGTAATGTTTTATGTTCTATTCCCCTCATAATCTTGTACACCTCTATTAGATCTCCTCTAAGTCTATGTCTTTCTAACAAAAACAGTCCCAATTTGCCTAAACTCTCCTCATAACTCAGACCTTCCATACCAGGCAGCATCCTGGTAAACCTCCTCTGCACTCTCTCCAGAGTCTCCATGTCCTTCTGGTAGTAAGGCGATCAGAACTGGACGCAGTATTCGAAATGAGGTCTAATCAGCGTTTTATACAACTGCAACATTAAAGGCCAGCTCTTGTACTCTATAACCCTTCCTATAAAGGCTAACATACTATATGCTTTCTTCACAATCTTCTCCACTTGCTCTGTCACCTTTAGAGACTTGTTCACCTGCACTCCCAGGTCCATCTGCGTTTCTATACTCTTAATGTATCAAGAACATAGGTCTAGAACATAGAACACTACAGCACAAACAGGCCCTTCGGCCCAGGGGTTTCGCCGATATCATCTATATCTACCAATCCACAGACCTATCTATAACCCCTTATGCCATTCGTTTCCATATACTCCTCCAGAAGTCTTTTAAGAGACCTCAGCAAGTTTGCCTCGACCACCTCCAACGGCAGCCGATTCCATTCACTCACTACCCTCCGAATGGAAAACTTACCCCTAACATCCCCTCTGTATTTGCTTTCCTGCACCTTAAATCTGTGTCCTCTCGTAGTGACCATTTCAGCTCGGGGAAATAGCCACAGCAATGTGTCTACCCTTTATCATATACCTTCCCACTACATTCTTTTTCCCGAAATGCATCACCTCACATTTATCAGGATTGAATTCCATCTGCCATCTATCTGCCCAAGCTACCAGCCTATCTATGTCCTGCTGCATCACCTGACAATGCTCCTTACTATCCACAAGTCCAGCCATCTTTGTATTGTTTACAAACTTGCTGATCACTCCACTTACTCCCTCTTCCAAGTCATTTACATATATTACAAATAGAAGAGGTCCCAGCACTGAGCCCTGTGGCACACCACTAGTGACCGACTAGTAGAACATAGAACACAGAACACTACAGCACAAACAGGCCCTTCGGCCCACAGGTTGTGCCGATCAAGTTAGTACCTACCAGGCCATAGAACTATCTATAACTCCCAATCCCATTAAATCCTATGTACTCATCCAGAAGTCTCTTAAAAGACCCCAGCGAGTTCGCCTCTACCACCACTGATGGCAGCCGATTCCATTCACTCACTACCCTCTGAGTGGAAAACTTACTCCCAACATCACCTCTGTACTTGCCCCCTAGCACTTTAAACCTGTGTCATCTTGTAGTGACCATTTCAGCCCTGGGAAATAGCCTCTGAGAATCCACCCTATCTATTCCTCTCAACATCTTACAAACCTCTATCAGGTCGCCTCTCAATCTTTGTCTCTCCAGTGAGAAGAGTCCCAGCTCCCTCAACCTATCTTCATAAGGCCTGCCTCCCATTCCAGGTAACATCCTTGTAAATCTCCTCTGCACCCTCTCAATAGCTTCCACATCCTTCCTATAGTGAGGTGACCAGAACTGCACACAATACTCCAAGTGGGGTCTGACAAGGGTCTTATAAAGTTGCAGCATTACCTCCCGACTCCTAAACTCAATCCCTCTATTAACGAAGACCAGTACACCATACGCCTTCTTGACCACATCCTCCATCTCCGAGGCTGTTTTAAGAGTCCTATGGACCCGGGCCCCAAGATCCTTCTGCTCCTCAACGCTGCCAAGACTCCAACCCTTGATATTATATTGCTTCATCCCATTGGTCCTTCCAAAATGGACCACCATACATTTATCCACATTGAAGTCCAGTAGTTTAATAGTTGCCGTTAGATTTTTAATTCCACATATTTTTTATTGAATTTGATTGAGTTTTTTGAAGGGGTAATCAAGAGGGCAGTGCGGGTTTGTTGTCTACATGGGCTTTAGCAAGGCCTTTGACAAGGTACCGCATGGTAGGTTGTTGCATAAGGTTAAATCTCACTGGATCCAGGATGAGATATCTAAATGGATACAAAATTGGCTTCTTGACAGAACACAGAGGGGGTCTGTGTGACCAGCGGTGTACCTCAGGGATCAGTGCTGGGTCCACTGTTATTTGTCATTTATATTAATGATTTGGATGAGAATATAGGGGGCATGGTTAATAAGTTTGCAGATGACACCAAGATTAATGGCATAGTGGACAGTGAAGAAAGTTATCTCCAATTGCAATGGGATCTTGATCAATTGGGCCAGTGGGCTGATGAATGGCAGATGGAGTTTAATTCAGATAAATGTGAGGTGATGTATTTTGGTCGATTGAACCAGGGCAGGACTTACTCCGTTAATGATAGTGCACTGGGGAGAGTTACAGGACAAAGAGATCTCGGGGTACAGGTTCATAGCTCCTTGAAAATAGAACATAGAACATAGAACATTACAGCACAGAACAGGCCCTTCGGCCTTCGATGTTGCGCCGACCAATTATGAAAAAAAAGCAATGACCCTCCAAACTAAACCATTCCCTTCTCTTCCATAAACTTATCAACTAACCTCTTAAACGCCACCAAACTTGGCGCATCTACAACTGCCGCAGGCAGGGCATTCCACTCCCTAACCACCCTCTGGGTAAAGAACTACCTCTGATATCCGTCCTATAACTATACCCCTTAATTTAAAGCTGTGTCCCCTCGTGCTAGCTTTCTCCATCCTAGGAAAAAGGCTATCACTGCCACCCTATCTAAACCTCTAATCATCTTATATGTTTCAATAAGGTCTCCTCTTAGCCGCCTCCTTTCTAACGAAAACAACCTCAAATCCCTCAGCCTCTCTTCATAAGACCTGCCCTCCATACCAGGCAACATCCTGGTAAACCTCCTCTGTACCCTCTCCAATGCCTCCACATCTTTCTTATAATGTGGGGACCAGAACTGCACACAATACTCCAAGTGCGGCCGCACTAGAGTTTTGTATAGTTGCAACATGACGTTGCGGCTCCGAAATTCAATCCCCCTACCAATAAAAGCTAAGACTCCATATGCCTTCTTAACAACCTTATCGACTTGACTGCCTACTTTCAGGGATCTATGCACATATACACCAAGATCCCTCTGTTCATCAACACTATTAAGAATCCTACCATTAGCCCTATACTCTACACATTTATTATTCCTGCCAAAGTCCATTACCTCACACTTTTCCACATTAAACTCCATTTGCCACCTCTCGGCCCAGCTCTGCAACTTGTCCAAGTCTCTCTGCAAACTATAACACCCCTCTTCACTATCTACCACTCCACCGACTTTGGTGTCATCTGCAAATTTACTAATCCATCCTTCAATACCTTCATCCAGATCATTTATAAAAATTACAAACAGCAGGGGCCCCAAAACAGACCCCTGAGGTACACCACTTGTAACCGAACTCCACAATGAATATCTCCCATCAACCACCACCCTCTGTCTTCTATCTGCTAGCCAATTCCTAATCCAATTAGCTAAACCACCCTCTATCCCATACATCTGCATTTTCTGCAGAAAATGGAGTCATAGGTTGACAAAATAGTGAAGAAGGCATTCGGCTTCTTGGTTTCATTGGTCAGAACATTGAATACAGGAGTTGGGATGTCTTGTTGAAGTTGTACAAGACATTGGTAAGGCCACACTTGGAATACTGTGTGCAATTCTGGTCACCCTATTATAGAAAGGATATTATTAAACTAGAAAGATTGCAGAAAAGATTTACTAGGATGCTACCGGGGACTTGATGGATTGTGTTATAGAGGGAGGCTGGATAGACTGGGACCTTGTCCTCTGGAGCGTAGAAGTCTGAGGGGTGATCTTACAGAGATCTATAAAATAATGAGGGGCACCAGATAGTCTGTATCTTTTCCCAAAGATAGGGGATCTAAAACTAGAGGGCATAGGTTTAAGATGAGAGGGAAGAGATACAAAAGTGTCCAAGGGGCAATTTTTTCACACAGAGAATGGTAAGTGTCTGGAACGAGCTGCCAGAGGTAGTAGTAGAGGGGGGTACAATTTTATCTTTTAAAAAGCATTTAGACAATTACATGGGTACAATGGGTATAGAGGGATTGGGTCAAATGCAGGTAATTGGGACTAGCTTCGGGGTTTAAAAAAAGAGGCAGCATGGGGGAGTTGGGCTGAAGGGCCTGTTACCCTGCTGTAAACACCTAGGATTCTATAAATTCAAATTCCACCATCTGCTGTGGCAGAATTCAAACCCGGATCCCCAGAACATTAGCTGAGTTTCTGGATTAATCATCTAATGAGAATACCAAAGAACAAGGAACAAAACAGCACGGGAAACAGGCCCTTCGGCCCAACGAGCCTGCGCCGCCACCCCGATGTTCCCACCTCTACCCGCGATCCCTGTCTATGTTTATAGATCTATGGATTAAAAACCAAATTTGAGACAATTTAGGGAGAATTTGTTTTGCCAATTAGCCTAAGAGCACATCTTTGGGATGTGGGAGGAAACCGGAGCTCCCGGAGAAAACCCATGCAAGCACGGGGAGAATGCGCAAACTCCCACAGACACAGGCCCAAATCCATGTATCTGCACAGCACAGCGATAGTCACTGAGCTGTCGTGTTGCCCATCAAATGGTCCAGGTCAAGCGTACACTAACGACGTGAAGCACTAGGATACTCTCAAAAAATCCAAGAGCAGCCCTCTCACGACCCATCGCGTGTATGCCCCTCGTTAGACAACAAGGTGGACCAAAGCACCTGTAGGATAAAAACAAGTACATCAATATCATCATCTATTTACACACTTCCCAGGGACTCCCAAGGCTCATGATCCCTATTTTAAATCAGTTTTCTATACCCCTCCATTCCCATTCTGTTCATGTGCCCATCTAAGTATTTCTTAAATAACTCCAGAGTACCTGCCTCCACCACTTGGCAGCGCATTCCATACCCCCACCACCCTCTGTGTGAAAAAACTCCCTCTGGCATCCAAATTATACCTTACCCCCCTCACCCTAAGCCCGTGACCCCTCGTGCTATTCGAGTCCATCCTAGGAAAAAGCTTAACCCTGTTTACTCTATCTATCCCCTTCAAAATCTTGTACACCTCTATTAGATCTCCTCTAAATCTACGTCTTTCTAAGGAAAACAGTCCCAATTTGCCTAACCTCTCCTCGTAACTCAGACCTTCTATACCAAGCAGCATCCTGGTAAACCTCCTCTGCACTCTCTCCAGACTCTCCACGTCCTTCCGGTAGTAAGGCGATCAGAACTGGACGCAGTATTCCAAATGAGATCTAACCAGCGTTTTATACAACTGCAACATTAAAGGCCAGCTCTTGTACTCTATACCCCTTCCTATAAAGGCTAACATACTATATACTTTCTTCATAACCTTCTCCACTTGCTCTGCCACCTTCAGAGACTTGTTCACCTGCACCCCCAGGTCCCTCTGCGTTTCTGTACTCTTAATAAGTCTACCCTTTATCATATACCTCCCCCCTACATTCTTTCTCCCGAAAGAATTGTTCCTTGGGAGCACTGTGGAGAGGCAGCGATTTGCGAGTGGAGAGCTTGTGAGTGAGTAGAGCGATTTTTAAGTCTAAATTTTACTAGTTTCTTTTTAAAACTTTTAAACCCGGAAGGTGTTGCAAAGCACCTTGGGTAGTGTAATTTTTTTTCAACCTCACTATAAATTGGGGTGGTGTGGAATCCCGATACTCTACACAAGTAGAGTATCCCAACCCCCCCTCCTCCTCTAACCTGAAAAAGAGAGAGAGAGAGAGAGGAGCTCTGAGAAGGAGCAGGTAAGTTTGTTTTTGTGTGAGCTGTAAGGTCCTTGGCTCACAGGGCCTAAGCAAAAAGGGGAGGCAAGGTAAGTTTTAATCTTTCTTACTTTTTTTTTCTCTGGGTTACTAAAAAGGGCAAGCATGGGTGTGAGGCCAGCATGTTGTTGCCAGTGTAACATGTGGGAGGTCTTGGAGGCTCCTGGTCTCCCAGATGTCCGTACCTGTGATCGCTGTGTGGAGCTGCAATCCCTACGGGACCAGGTAAAAGAACTGAAAATGCAGCTTGAGGACCTTCGACTCTTTAGGGAGAATGAGGAGATTATTGATAGGAGCTACAGACAAGTAGTCACACCAGGGCAAAGGGGAGAAGGCACATGGGTAACTATTAGGAAGGGGAAATCTCAGGTGATGGAGAGTACACCGGTGGATGTCCCCCTTCAAAATAAGTACTCTTGCCTGAGTACTACTGTGGGGGACAGCTCATCCAAGGGAGGCAGCGGTGGCCAGCTCCCTGGAGCTAAACAAAAACCTAAAAAAAGAGCAAAAAGGCAGTGCTTATAGGGGATTCCCTAGTGAGGGGGGCGGACAGGCGTTTTTGTGGACGCAGACGGGAGTCGCGGATGGTGGTATGTCTCCCTGGAGCTGGGATTCGGGATGTCTCTGGACACGTCCCGGACATCCTGAAAGGGGAGGATGAGGAACTGGAAGTTGTAGTACATGTAGGTACTACTGACATAGGCAGGAAGAGGGAAGCGGACATGAAAAAGGGATTATAGGGAACTGGGTAGGCAGCTGAGAGAGAGGAAAGCGAAGGTAGTAATCTCAGGATTGCTGCCTGCGCCTTGGGAGAGTGAGAGCAGGAATAGTATGAGGTGGAGGTTGAATACGTGGCTGAGGGACTGGAGCAGGGGGCAAGGATTCCGGTTCCTGGATCATTGGGACCTCTTTAGGGGCAGGTGTGACCTGTACAGCAAAGATGGGTGGCACCTGAATCCCAGGGGGACTAATATCTTGGCGGGAAGACTGGCTAGGGCTACTGGGGGGACATTAAACTAGAAAGGTTAGGGGGAGGGAATAGTGATGTGGAGACTGGGAGCAAGGAAGTTAGCTCCCAGGTAGGGAAGGACTCTAGGCAGGATGAGAGGCAGGTTAGACGAGTGGGGGAGAAGGAAAATGGCCAGTCTGAGGGACTGAGCTGTGTCTATTTTAATGCCAGGAGTGTAGTAAATAAGGTGGATGAACTTAGGGCGTGGATTGCTGCTTGGGATTGTGATGTGGTGGCCATCACAGAGACTTGGATGTCTCAGGGACAGGACTGGGTACTACAGGTCCCGGGGTTCAGATCCTTCAGGAAGGACAGGGAGGGAGGCAAAAGAGGTGGTGGAGTGGCACTGTTGATCAGGGACAGTGTCATGGCTGCAGAGAAGGTGGATACCGAGGAGGGAATGTCTACGGAGTCTCTGTGGATGGAAGTTAGGAATAGCAAAGGGTCGGTGACATTGCTGGGTGTATTCTATAGGCCACCCAATAGTGACAGGGAAGTTGAGGTGCAGATAGGGAAACAGATACTGGAGACATGTAGAAATAACAGAGTTGTTGTGATGGGAGACTTCAATTTCCCAAACATCGACTGGAATATCCCAAGGGTAAGGGGTTTGGATGGGGAGGAGTTTGTTAGTTGTGTTCAGGAGGGTTTCCTGACACAGCACGTGGACAAACCTACGAGAGGAGAGGCTGTACTGGACCTGGTACTAGCTAATGAACCAGGACAAGTGATGGATCTCTCGGTAGGAGAGCATCTTGGGGATGGAGATCATAATTCTATCTCCTTCACCCTTGCATTGGAAAAGGATAGGATCAGGCAGGCTAGGAAGGTGTTTGTCAGGAATAAGGGGAAATATGAAGACATCAGGCAGATGTTGGGGTGAATAAACTGGAAGGAGGTTTTCTTGGGGAAAAGCAAAGAAGGAAGGTGGCAGATATTCAAGGAATGCTTGTCTGGAGCTTTGCACGACAACGTTCTGGTGAGACAAGGAGGTTTTGGTAGGACGCGGGAACCGTGGTGCACGAAGGCTGTGGTGAACATAGTCAGGAAGAAAAGAAAGGTGTATAAAAGGTCCAAAGAGCTAGGAGATGTTGGGGATCTAGAGAAGTATAAGGCTTATAGAAGAGAGCTTAAAAAGGAAATTAGGAGAGCCAGAAGGGTTCATGAGAAGGCCTTGGCTGGTAGGATTAAGGAGAATCCCAAGGCCTTCTACAAATATGTGAAAAGTAAAAGGATGAGAAGAGAAGGGATAGGACCTATAAAAGGTGAAGGGGGAAAGTCTGTATGGAACCGGAAGAAATGGCAGAGGTGCTTAATGAGTACTTTGCCTCAGTATTCACGGTGGAAAGTGATCTGGGAGGATGCAATACAAGTTTGCAGCAGACTGAAAAGATTGATTATGTAGATATTAAGGAAGCGGATGTGTTAGAACTTTTAAATGCTATCAAGATAGACAAGTCTTCGGGACCAGATGGGATGTACCCCAGGTTATTGTGGGAGGTGAGGGATGTCATTGCAGAGCCCCTGGCGATGATCTTTGCATCGTCGATGGAGACGGGAGAGGTTCCGGAGGATTGGAGGATTGCGGATGTGGTCCCTATTTTCAAGAAAGGGAACAGGGATAGTCCTGGAAATTACCGACCGGTGAGTCTGACCTCAGTGGTTGGTAAGCTGATGGAGAGGCTTCTGAGGGACAAGATTTACGAGCATTTGGAGAAGTTTAGGTTGATTAGAAATAGTCAGCATGGTTTTGTAAAAGGCAGGTCGTGCCTTATGAGCTTAATTGAGTTCTTCGAAAATGTGACTGAACACATTGACGAAGGAAGAGCAGTGGACGTGGTGTACATGGACTTCAGCAAGGCATTTGACAAGGTCCCACATGCAAGACTTCTTGAGAAGGTGAGAGGCCATGGGATCCAAGGGGCTTTGGCCTTGTGGATCCAGAACTGGCTTGCCTGCAGAAGGCAGAGGGTGGTTGTGGATGGCTCTTTTTCTGCATGGAGGTCGGTCACCAGTGGAGTGCCCCAGGGATCTGTTCTAGGACCCTTGCTGTTTGTCATTTTCATAAATGACCTGGATGGAGTGGAGGGATGGGTGAGTAAGTTCGCCGATGACACGAAGGTCGGTGGTGTTGTGGATGGTCTGGAGGGATGTCAGAAGTTGCAGCATGACATCGACAGGATGCAAGACTGGGCGGAGAAGTGGCAGATGGACTTCAATGCGGACACAAATTTAAATTAGGGGTATGAGTTATAGGACGGATATCAGAGGTAGGTTCTTTACTCAAAGAGTGATTAGGGAGTGAATGCCCTGCCTGCAGCTGTTGTAGATGCGCCAAGTTTGGTGGCTTTTAAGAGGTTATTGATAAGTATATGGATGAGAAGGGAATGGTTTAGTTAGGAGGGGCATTGCTTTTTATTTTGGTCGGCACAACATCGAAGGCCGAAGGGCCTGTTCTGTGCTGTATTGTTCTATGTTCTATGTTCTATGTTCTAAATGTGTTGTGGTCCATTTTGGCAGATCCAACGGGATGAATGAGTACACTATCAAAGGTAGGAGTCTTAGCTGTGTGGAAGAGCAGAGGGATCTTGGGGTCCGGGTCCATAAGACTCTCAAATCGGCCTCCCAGGTGGAGGATGTGGTTAAGAAAGCTTACGGTGTACTGGCCTTCATTCATCGAGGGATTGAGTTCAGGAGTCAGGAGGTAATGCTGCAGCTTTATAGGACCCTTGTCAGACCACACTTGGAGTACTGTGCGCAGTTCTGGTCGCCTCACTATAGGAAGGACGTGGAAGCTATTGAAAGGGTGCAGAGGAGATTTACAAGGATGTTGCCTGGATTGGGAGGCATGCCTTATGAAGACAGGTTGAGGGAGCTGGGACTGTTCTCCCTGGAGAGACGAAGGTTGAGAGGCGACCTGATAGAGGTTTACAAGATGTTGAGAGGAATAGATAGGGTGGACTCTCGGAGACTATTTCCCAGGGCTGAAATGGTCGCGACGAGAGGGCACAGATTTAAGGTGCAGGGAAGCAAGTACAGAGGGGATGCTAGGGGAAAGTTTTTCACTCAGAGGGTGGTGAGTGAATGGAATCGGCTGCCGTCGGTGGTGGTCAAGGCGAACTCGCTGGGGTCTTTTAAAAGACTTCTGGATGAGTATATGGGATCCAATGGGATTGGGGGTTATAGATAGGTCTATGGCTGGGTAGGTTTTGATGTGTTCGGCACAACTTGTGGGCCGAAGGGCCTGTTTGTGCTGTAGTGTTCTATGTTCTAAATATGAAATGCATCACCTCACATTTATCAGGATTGAATTCCATCTGCCATCTGGAAGATGGCTACCAATGCCTACCAATAGGTATCGTCTCCCATCATCCTGTTCCTTTCCAAACATGGAGCAAAATATTCATTTAGAACTCTCCCACAGTTTGTGCATCTACACATAAGTTCCTTTCTTCATCCCTGATTGGGCCCACATTTTCCTTAACTAACCTTTTGCTCTTTACCTACTGGTAAGATGTCTTTAGGTTTTCTTTAATCTGGCTGGCCAATATTTTTTCATGCCTCTCTTTGATTCCCTTATTTCTTCTTTTATCTGATCTCTGTACTTTCTCTACTCCTTGGGGCAGTGTGCAGTGTGGAGTTTAACACAGAACATAGAACATAGAACACTAACTTCAAGGCTAAGGACCAAGTGCTGAAAAATGGGATGAGTGTAGATTTAGTGCAGACTTGAGGGGCTAAAAAGCCTTTTCTGTACTCTACTGCTCAATGACTAACTGGTCTGCAGTTACTGGGGCTCTACTTGAACCTTCTCATGAATAAAGATATCATATTCACCACTCTCTAATCTTCCACTGTATAGAGACATTGACTCATAGAAAAACTACAGCACAAACAGGCCCTTCGGCGCGCAAGTTGCGCCGATCGTATCCATAACCTACCAGGCCTATCTCTACCTCCCAATCCCATTAAATCCCATATACTCATTCAGAAGTCTCTTAAAAGACCCCAGCGAGTTCGCCTCTACTACCACTGACGGCAGCCGATTCCATTCACTTACCACCCTCTGAGTGAAAAACTTGCCTCTAACATTTTTCATTCCTTGTTGTTTGTTCTTTGTATCTCCTCTGTATCTGCTCTCCAGCACCTTAAATCTGTATCCTCTTGTGGCAGCCATTTCAGCCCTGGGAAATAGCCTCTGAGAGTCCACCCTACCTATTCCTCTCAACATCTTATAAACCTCTATCAGGTCGCCTGTCAACCTTATTTTCTCTAAGGAGAAAAGACCCAGCTCCCTCAACCTATCTTCATAAGGCATGCCTCCCAATCCAGGCAACATCCTTGTAAATCTCCTCTGCACCGTCTGTATAGCTTCCACATCGTTTCTGTAATGAGGTGACCAGAATTGACCACAGTACTCCAAGTGGGGTCTGACCGGGGTCTTATATAGTTGCAGCATTACCTCCCGACTCCGAAACTCAGTTCCTTGACTGATGAAGGCCAGTACACCGTACACCTTCTTAACCACTGCTTCAACCTGTGCAGCTGCTTTGAGTGTCCTATGAAATCGGACCCCAAGATCCTTCTGATCTTCCACACTGCCAAGAGTCCTACCATTAATATTATGTTCTGCCATCCTATTTGACCTGCCAAAATGAACCACTTCACACTTAGAACAAAGAACAAAGAACAAAACAGCACGGGAAACAGGCCCTTCAGCCCAGCGAGCCCACGCTGCCACCTCGATGTTCCCACTTCTACATGTGATCCCTGTCCATCTTTATAGATCTATGGATTAAAAACCAAATTTGAGACAATTTAGGGAGAATTTGTCTGGCAATTAGCCTAAGAGCACATCTTTGGAATGTGGGAGGAAACCGGAGCTCCCGGAGAAAACCCACGCAAGCACGGGGAGAATGCGCAAACTCCCACAGACACAGGCCCAAATCCATATATCTGCACAGCACAGCGATAGTCACTGAGCTGTCGTGTTGCCTATCAAATGGTCCAGGTCAAGCGTACACTAATGATGTGAAGCACTAGGATACTCTCGAAAAAAATCCAAGAGCAGCCCTCTCACGACCCATCGCGTTTATGCCCCTCGTTAGACAACAAGGTGGACCAAAGCACCTGTAGGATAAAAACAAGTACATCAATATCATCATCTATTTACACACATCCCAGGGACTCCCAAGGCTCATGATCCCTATTTTAAATCAGTTTTCTATACCCTCCATTCCCATTCTGTTCATGTGCCCATCTAAGTATTTCTTAAATAACTCCAGAGTACCTGCCTCCACCACTTTACTTGGTAGCACATTCCATACCCCCACCACCCTCTGTGTGAAAAAACTCCCTCTAGCATCCAAATTATACCTTAACCCCCTCACCCTAAGCCCGTGACCCCTCGTGCTATTTGAGTCCATCCTAGGAAAAAGCTTAACCCTGTTTACTCTATCTATCCCCTTCAACATCTTGTACACCTCTATCAGATCTCCTCTAAGTCTACGTCTTTCTAAGGAAAACAGTCCCAATTTGCCTAATCTCTCCTCGTAACTCAGACCTTCCATACCAGGCAGCATCCTGGTAAACCTCCTCTGCCCTCTCTCCAGAGTCTCCACGTCCTTCCGGTAGTAAGGCGACCAGAACTGGACACAGTATTCCAAATGAGGTCTAACCAGCGTTTTATACAACTGCAACATTAAAGGCCAGCTCTTGTACTCTATACCCCTTCCTATAAAGGCTAACATACTATAATGCTTTCTTCACAACCTTCTCCACTTGCTCTGCCACCTTCAGAGACTTGTTCACCTGCACCCCCAGGTCCCTCTGCGTTTCTATACTCTTAATAGGTCTACCCTTTATCATATACCTCTCCCCTACATTTTTTCTCCCGAAATGCATCACCTCACATTTATCAGGATTGAATTCCATCTGCCATCTATCTGCCCAAGCTACCAGCCTATCTATGTCCTGCTGCATCACCTGACAATGTTCCTCACTATCCGCAAGTCCAGCCATCTTTGTATCGTCTGTAAACTTGCTGATCATAGAACATAGAACATAGAACATTACAGCACAGAACAGGCCCTTCGGCCTTCGATGTTGTGCCGACCAAAATAAAAAGCAATGCCCCTCCAAACTAACCATTCCCTTCTCTTCCATATACTTATCAACTAACCTCTTAAACGCCACCAAACTTGCCGCATCTACAACAGCTGCAGGCAGGGCATTCCACTCCCTAATCACTCTTTGAGTAAAGAACCTACCTCTGATATCCGTCCTATAACTCATACCCTTAATTTAAAGCTGTGTCCCCTCGTGCTAGCTTTCTCCATCCTAGTAAAAAGGCTATCACTGTCCACCCTATCTAAACCTCTAATCATCTTATATGCTTCAATAAGATCCCCTCTTAGCCGCCTCCTTTCTAACGAAAACAACCTCAAATCCTTCAAACTCTCTTCATAGGACCTGCCCTCCATACCAGGCAACATC
>JAGIQG010000007.1:1209090-1296590 GCA_024679065.1 Sphyrna mokarran | reverse complement strand
GTCCCCTCGTGCTAGCTTTCTCCATTCTAGGAAAAAGGCTATCACTGTCAACCCTATCTAAACCTCTAATCATCTTATATGTTTCAATAAGGTCTCCTCTTAGCTGCCTTCTTTCTAACGAAAACAACCTCAAATCCCTCAGCCTCTCTTCATAAGACCTGCCCTCCATACCAGGCAACATCCTGGTAACCTCCTCTGTACCCTCTCCAATGCCTCCACATCTTTCTTATAATGTGGGGACCAGAACTGCACACAATACTCCAAGTGCGGCCGCACTAGAGTTTTGTACAGTTACAACATGACGTTGCGGGTCCGAAATTCAATCCCCCTACCAATAAAAGTCAAGACTCCGTATGCCTTCTTAACAACCTTATCGACTTGATTGCCAACTTTCAGGGATCTATGCACATATACACCAAGATCCCTCTGTTCATCAACACTATTAAGAGTCCTACCATTTGCCCTATACTCTACACATTTGTTATTTCTGCCAAAGTGAATTACCTCACACTTTTCCGCATTAAACTCCATTTGCCACCTCTCGGCCCAGCTCTGCAACTTAGAACATAGAACATTACAGCACAGAACAGGCCTTTCGGCCTTCGATGTTGTGCCGACCAAAATAAAAAGCAATGCCCCTCCTAACTAAACCATTCCCTTCTCATCCATATACTTATCAACTACCTCTTAAACGCCACCAAACTTGGCGCATCTACAACAGCTGCAGGCAGGGCATTCCACTCCCTAATCACTCTTTGAGTAAGAACCTACCTCTGATATCCGTCCTATAACTCATACCCCTTAATTTAAAGCTGTGTCCCTCGTGCTAGCTTTCTCCATCCTAGGAAAAAGGCTATCACTGTCCACCCTATCTAAACCTCTAATCATCTTATATGCTTCAATAAGATCCCCTCTTAGCCGCCTCCTTTCTAACGAAAACAACCTCAATTCCTTCAACCTCTCTTCATAGGACCTGCCCTCCATACCAGGCAACATCCTGGTAAACCTCCTCTGTACCCTCTCCAATGGCTCCACATCTTTCTTATAATGTGGGGACCAGAACTGCACACAATACTCCAAGTGCGGCCGCACTAGAGTTTTGTACAGTTGCAACATGATACTGCGGCTCCTAAATTCAATCCCCCTACCAATAAAAGGTAAGACTCCATATGCCTTCTTAACAACTTTATCCACTTGACTGCCTACTTTCAGGGATCTATTGACACATACACCAAGATCCTGCTGTTCCTCAACACTATTAAGAGCCCTACCATTAGCCCTATACTCTACACATTTATTGTTCCTGCCAAAGTGCATTCCCTCACACTTTTCCGCATTAAACTCCATTTGCCACCTCTCGGCCCAGCTCTGCAACTTGTCCAAGTCACTCTGTAAACTAAAACACCCCTCTTCACTATCTACCACACCACCAACTTTAGTATCATCTGCAAATTTACTGATCCATACCTCAATACCCTCATCCAGATCATTTATAAAAATTACAAACAGCAGGGGCCCCATAACAGACCCCTGAGGCACACCACTTGTCACCGAACTCCACGATGAATATCTCCCATCAACCACCACCCTCTGTCTTCTATCTGCCAGCCAATTCCTAATCCAATAGCTAAATCACCCTCTATTCCACACATCTGCATTTTCTGTAGAAGTCTTCCATGGGCCACCTTATCAAACGCCTTACTAAAGTCCATATATACTAAATCAACCGCCTTACCCCCATCCACCTCTTTGGTCACTTTCTCAAAAAACTCAATGAGGTTTTTTGAGTCCAAAACTTGTCCAAGTCTCTCTGCAAACTATAACATCAGTCTTCACTACAACTACGACTCCTCCAACTTTGGTGTTGTCAGCAAATTTACTAATCCATCCTTCTATACCCTCATCCAGATCACTTATAAAAACTACAAACAGCAGGGGTCCCAAAACAGATCCCTGAGGTACACCACTTGTAACCGAACTCCACAATGAATAATTTCCATCAACCACCACCCTCTGACTTCTATCAGCTCGCCAATTCCTGATCCAATTAGCTAAATCACCCTCAATCCCATACATCTGCATTTTCTGCAGAAGCTTTCCATGGGACACCTTATCGAATGCCTTACTAAAGTCCATATATACCACATCAATCGCCTTACCCCCATCCACCTCTTTGGTCACCTTTTCAAAAAACTCAATAAGGTTAGTAAGGCACGACCTACCCTTCACAAAACCATGCTGACTATCCCCAATCAATTCATTTCTCTCTAAATAACTATAAATCCTATCCCTAATAATTCTCTCCAATACTTTGCCCACAACAGAAGTAAGACTCACCGGTCTATAATTCCCCGGAAAGTCTCTATTCCCCTTCTTGAACAATGGGACCACATTCGCTATCCTCCAGTCTTCCGGCACTATACCCGTAACCAACGACGACCTGAAGATCAGAGCCAGAGGCTCTGCAATCGCCTCTCTCGCCTCCCAGAGAATCCTAGGGTAAATCCCGTCCGGCCCAGGGGACTTATCTAACTTCAAACCCTCAAGAATATCTAGCACATCCTCCTTATCTACTTCAATACTTTCCAGTTTACAACCCTGTACCTCAGTGTTCTCCATAACTACATTTACATCTCCCTGCGTGAATACCGAAGAGAAATATTTGTTCAGTGCCTCTCCAATCTCTTCAGGCTTCACGCACAACTTCCCACTGCTGTCTCTGACTGGCCCTAATCTTGCCCTAACCAACTTTCATAGAACATAGAACATTATAGCGCAGAACAGGCCCTTCGGCCTTCGATGTTGCGCCGACCAATTAGGAAAAAGCAATGACCCTCTAACCTAAACCATTCCCTTTTGTCCCTTTTCTATTCTTAACATATCTAAAGAAAGCTTTAGGATTCTCCTTGATCCTATCAGTCAAAGTCTCCTCGTGTCCTCTTTTAGCTCTTCTTAACTCACTCTTTAGCTCCCTCCTGGCTAATCTATAGCTATCCATTGCACTAACTGAGCCTTTACACCTCATCTTGACATAAGCCTTCTTTTTCCTTTTCACCAGCGAATTAACTTTCTTTGTACATGGCAGAACCCTTAAGAGTATTGATTGGCAGAGGGATCTGGGTGTACAGGTGCACAGATCACTGAAAGTGGCAATGCAGATGGAGAAGGTAATCAAGAAGGCATACGGCATGCTTACCTTCATCGGCCGGGGCACTGAGTTTAAAAATTGGCAAGTCATGTCGCAGCTTTATAGAACTTTAGTGAAGCTGCACGTGGAATATAGTGTTCAGTTCTGGTCACCACACTCCCAGAAGAATGTGGAGGCTTTGGAGAGGGTATAGAAAAGATTTACCAGGATGTTGCCTGGTATGGAGGGCATTAGCTATGAGGAGAGGTTGGAAAAACTTGGTTTGTTCTCACTGGAGCGACGGAGGTTGAAGGGCGACCTGATAAAAGTCTACAAGATTATGAGAAACATGGACAGAGTGGATAGTCAGAAGCTTTTTCCCAGGGTGCAAGAGTCAATTACGAGGGAGCACAGGTTTAAGGTGCGAGGGGCAATGTTTAAAGGAGATGTACAAGGCAGAGTTTTTACACAAAGGGTGGTGGATGCCTGGAACTCGCTGCCAGGGGCGGTAGTGGAAGCAGATACAATAGTGAGTTTTAAGGGATGTGTTTACAAATCCATGAATAGGACGGGAATAGAGAGATATGGTCCCTGGAAGGGTAGGGGGTTTTAGTTCAGTCAGGCAGCATGGTCGGTGCAGGCTTGGAGAGGCTGAAGGGCCTGTTCCTGTGCTGGAATTTTCTTTGTTCTTTGGGAGGAAACCAGAGAACCCGGAGAAAACTCATACAGACACAGGAAGAATGTGCAAGTTCCACACAAACTATAGCCCCAGGCTGGATTCGAACCCAGGTCCCTGGTACTGAGACACAAAATACATCATTACAATAGGGCTCTGCCGTTTACATACTCCCCCAGTGTCCCAGCAATCGCTCTTTTAAGTGCTCTACATACTTAAATCGGAATTTTACTGGCACACCCGCCCAAGATTCACACAATTCCACCCAAAACTGAAGGAGAATGCTGTTCTCCAAATCGGGAATCAGAATCAGGCAGGCGTGCTGGTAAAATTCCGGCCTCAGTTTCACAAGACCCTTCCGCAGTATATCTATACAATATCATTAATATTCCATTAACAACAGAGGGGGTGACAGTGGGAAAGATAGAGGGACAGAGCTGGGGAGAGACAGAGCCACAGAGAGCTGGGGAGAGACATAGAACATAGAACATTACAGCACAGAACAGGCCCTTCGGCCTTCGATGTTGCGCCGACCAATATAAAAAGCAATGCCCCTCCAAACTAAACCATTCCCTTCTCTTCCATATACTTATCAACTAACCTCTTAAACGCCACCAAACTTGGCGCATCTACAACAGCTGCAGGCAGGGCATTCCACTCCCGAACCACCCTTTGGGTAAAGAACCTACCTCTGATATCCGTCCTATAACTATCACCCCTTAATTTAAAGCTGTGTCCCCTCGTGCTAGCTTTCTCCATCCTAGGAAAAAGGCTATCACTGTCCACCCTATCTAAACCTCTAATCATCTTATATGTTTCAATAAGGTCCCCTCTTAGCCGCCTCCTTTCTAACGAAAACAACCTCAAATCCCTCAGCCTCTCTTCATAAGACCAGCCCTCCATACCAGGCAACATCCTGGTAAACCTCCTCTGTACCCTCTCCAATGCCTCCACATCTTTCTTATAATGTGGGGACCAGAACTGCACACAATACTCCAAGTGCGGCCGCACTAGAGTTTTGTACAGTTGCAACATGACGTTGCGGCTCCGAAATTCAATCCCCCTACCAATAAAAGCTAAGACTCCATATGCCTTCTTAACAACCTTCTCGACTTGACTGCCTACTTTCAGGGATCTATGCACATATACACCAAGATCCCTCTGTTCATCAACACTATTAAGAATCCTACCATTAGCCCTATACTCTACACATTTATTATTCCTGCCAAAGTGCATTACCTCACACTTTTCCACATTAAACTCCATTTGCCACCTCTCGGCCCAGCTCTGCAACTTGTCCAAGTCACTCTGCAAACTATAACACCCCTCTTCACTATCTACCACTCCACCGACTTTAGTGTCATCTGCAAATTTACTAATCCATCCTTCAATACCTTCATCCAGATCATTTATAAAAGTTACAAACAGCAGGGGCCCCAAAACAGACCCCTGAGGTACACCACTTGTAACTGAACTCCACGATGAATATCTCCCATCAACCACCACCCTCTGTCTTCTATAGCTGGGGAGCTGGGGAGAGGCGGAGCGACAGAGCTGGGGAGAGGGAGGGATAGAGTTGGGGTGAGTGAGTGAGGGAAAGAGTCAGAGAAAGAGGTGGAAGAAGAGAATCCAAGAGAAAAAGACTGATAGAAACTGAAAGGAAGCAGAAGAAATTGGATCAGAAAGAGATCACCAGCTGACCTCACCATTCAATATAATCATTGGCTGACCCCTTACCTCAGATCCACCCATTCCACACGCCTTAGCCCTGCCCATTCCTCCGCCTCAGCCCCAGTCAACTCCTTCACTGGACAGGGAATTCCACAGATTCACAACCCTTTGGGTGAAGAAATTCCTCCTCAACTCAGTCCTAAATCTGCTCCCCCTTATTTCGAGGCTCTGCCCCCTAGTTCTAGTTTCACCCACCAGTGGAAACAATTTCCCTGCTTCTATCTTATCGATTCCCTTCATAATCTTATATGTTTCTATACGATTTCCCCTCATTCTTCTGAATTCCAATGAGTATAGCCCCAGTCTACTCAGTCTCTCCTCATAATCCAATCCTTTCAACTCCTGAATCAACCGAGTGAATCTCCTCTGCACCCCCTCCAGTACCAGTAAATCCTTTCTCTAGTAAGGAGACTAAAACTGTACACAGTAACTCCAGGTGCGGCCTCACCAGCACCTTATACAGCTACAACATAACCTCACTGTTTTTAAACTCCATCCCCCTAGCAACGAAGGACAAAATTCTATTTGCCTTCTCAATTACCTGCTGCATCTACAAACCAACACCTTGAGATTCCTGCACAAGGACACCCAGATCCCTCTGCACAGCAGCTTGCTGCAAGTTTTTAACATTTAAATAATAGTCCATTTTGCAGTTATTCCTACAAAATGGATGACCTCACATTTACCCACATTGTACTCCATCTGCCAGACCCTCGCCCACTCACTTAGACTATTTGTAGACTTTCAGCACCCTCTGCACACTTTGCTCTTCCACCCATCTTAGTATCATCTACGAATTTTGACACACTACACTCGGTCCCCAACTCCAAATCATCTCTGTAAATCATCAACAATTGTAGTCCCAACACTGATCCCTGAGGCACACCACTAGTCACTGATCGCCAACCAGAAACACACCCATTTACCCCCACTCTTTGCTTTCTGTTAGTTAACCAATCCTCTATCTGTGCTAATACATTACCCTAACACTGTAGCAGTCTTTGGTGCGGCATCTTGTTAAATGTCTTTTGGAAATCCAGATACACCACATCCACAGGTTCCCCATTCTCCACTGTACATATAATGTTCTCAAAGAATTCCACCAAATTAGTCAAACATGACCTGCCCTTCATGAACATATGCTGCTTCTTCCCAATTGGGACAATTTATATCCAGATGTCTCGCTTTTTCTTCCTTGATGACAGATTCAAGCATTTTTCCCTGCTACAGAAGTTAAGCTAACCGGCCTATAGTTACCTGCCTTTTGTCTACCTCCTTTTTTAAACAATGGCGTCACATTTGCTGTTTTCCAATCTGCGGGAACGATTGCAGAGTCGAGCGAATTTTGGTAAATTACCACTAGTGCATTTGCCATTTCTCCCACCATCTCTTTTAGTGCCCTGGGATGTATTCCATCAGGACCAGGAGACTTGTCTACCTTTAGCCTCATTAACTTGCCCAACACCACCTCTTTCATAACAATGGGACTAAGATGGAGAGGGGAGAGAGGAGGAAGAGGGAAGGCAGAGGGGAAGGGGGGAGAAGAGAGGTAGAGAGGAAGGAGAGGGGAGTGGGGAGGGAGAGTGAAGGGAGAGGGAAGAGGGGAGAGGGAAGGGAGAGAAAGGGAAGGGAGAGGGGATGAAGGGGGGAGGAGAGGGGAGGGCGAAGGGAGTGAAAAGGGATGGAGAGAGTGGAGGGATAGGGGAGGGGAGAGAGAGGAAGGGGAGACACGGGGTGAGAAAGGGAAGGGAGATGGGAGGGGGAGGGGGAAGTGGAAAGAGGGAGAAAGGGATAGTGACAGACAAAGAGAGAGAGAGAATAGAGAGAATTGGAGAGAGAGAATGAGAAACATAGAAAATAGGATAGGCCATTCAGCCCTGTAAACTTGCTCCACTATTCAATACGATCATGGCTGATCATGCACTATCAGTATCCCATCCCGCTTTTTCTCCATACCCCTTGATCCCCTTAACCACAAGGGCTACATCCAGTTCCCTCTTAAACATATCTAACAAACTGGCCCCAACAGTTTTCTGTGATAGAGAATTCCACAGGTTCACAACTCTCTGAGTGAAGAAGTTCTCCCTCATCTCAGTTCTGAATGACTTACTCCTTATTCTGAGTCTGTGACCCCTAGTTCTGCACTTCCCCAACATCAGGAACATTCTTGAGCTTTGATTAAGGATCATCTCCTTATAGGAGCTGCCAGACGTGCTGAGATTTTCTAATATTTTCTTTTTTGGTTTCAGATTCCAGCATCCATAGTAATTTGCTTTACTCAGGAACATTCTTCCCGTATCGAGCCTTTTCCAATCCCATCAGGATTTTATTGTTTCTCTCATTCTTCTAAATTCTAGTGAGTACAAGCCCAGCCGATCCAGTTTTTCTCCATATGTCAGTCCTGCCTTTCCAGGAATCAGTTTGGTGAACCTTTGCTGGATTCCCTCAATAGCAAGAATGTTCTTCCTCAGAGTCGGAAATGAAACCTGCACACAATACTCAAGATGTGGCCTCACCAAGGCCCTGTATAACTGCAGCAAGACATCCTTACTCCTACACTCAAACCCTCTTGCTATGAAGGGCAGTATGCCATTAGCTTTCCTCACTGCCTGCTGTACCTGCATGTTAACATTCAGTGACTGTTCCACCATCACACCCAGGTCACGTTACACTTCCTCTTTTCCGAAACTGCCACCATTCAGATAATAATCTTTCTTCCTGTTTTTACTACCAAAGCGGATAATCTCACATTATTAGAAAGAGAGTGCAAGAAAGAGACAAAGAGACAGTCAGAGAGAGACAGAGACAGAAAGAGACTGAGAGAGAGGAAGAGACAGAGAGAGAGAGACAGACAGACAGGTAGACACAGAGACAGAGAGAGACGGACACAGAGACAGAGAGAGACGGACACAGAGACAGAGAGAGACGGACACAGAGACAGAGAGAGACGGACACAGAGAGTTGGAGAAGAGAATTGGAGGCAAGGGAAGTGATCAGGCTGGACTGGGGAGACACCATGTGGTTGAATTGTAGATGGCAGCTCCTTGTTTCACACTCGCTTCAGCCTCACTGTTCATAATCTCGCGGTTATCACTGTATTCCCGATTTAGAACGTGTTCCTCATCCCATATCCTCTCCACCATCACAATCATCATTTCTCTTTCTGTCTCCACCCCACTGCAGCTCATCTTCATTCATCACTTCAGACTCAAAAAGACTTGCCTCAGTTGTGACTCACTTCTCTCTTCCAACCTCTGTCCCTCCCTCCACCTCCCTCACACTGTAAACTCACCTCCTCATGACTCACTTCTCCCTCCCTCCTTCCTTCTATTATCCCATCATTTAGACATTTTGTTTGGAGGCACTTTGACTCCATGTTCTGAAATTCCCTCTATAAACTTTTATTGTTGAATTGGAAAATGATTTGATGAGATTCTGTGATAGAGCACTGGGATAGTGAGACAAGAACATAAGAAATAGGAGCAGGAGGAGACCATTCAGCCCCTCGATCCTGCCCCGCCATTCAATAAGATCCTGGCTGATCTTTTCGTGGACTCAGCTCCACTTACCCACCCACTCACCATAACCCTTAATTTCTCCTCAACTCAGTCCTAAATGAGTATATGGGAACTAATGGGATGGGGGTTATTTATAGGTCTGTGGATTGGTAGATGTGATTGGCGCAACTTGTGGGCCGAAGGGCCTGTTTGTGCTGTATTGTTAGATGTCCTAAATCTGCTTCCCCTTATTTTGAGGCTCTGCCCCCAAGTTCTAGTTTCACCCATCAGTGGAAACAACTTCCCTGCTTCTATCTTATCAATTCCCTTCATAATCTTATATGTTTCCATGAGATTTCACCTCATTCTTCTGAATTCCAGTAAGTATAATTCCAATCTATTCAGTTCTTCTTATAAGCCAATCCTCTCAGCTCCTGAATCAACCTAGTGAATCTCCTCTGCACCCCCTCCAGTGCCAGTATATCCTTTCTCAAGTAAGGAGACCAAAACTGCACACAGTAACTCCAGGTGTGGCCTCACCAGCACCTTATATAGCTGCAACATAACCTCACTGTTTTTAAACTCAATCCCTCTGGCAACGAAGGACAAAATTCCATTTGCCTTCTTAATTACCTGCTGCACCTACAAACCAATTCCTTGAGATTCCTGCACAAGAACACCCAGGTCCCTCTGCACAGCAGCATGCTGCAATTTTTTACCATTTAAATAATAGTCCATTTTGCTGTTATTCCTACCAAAATGGATACTTCACATTCACCAACATTGTACTCCATCTGCCAGACCCTCGCCCACTCACTTAGACTATCTATATCCCTTTGTAAATTTTCAGCACCCTCTGCACACTTTGCTCTTCCACCCATCTTAGTATCATCTTTGAATTTTGAAACATTACACTTGGTCCCCAACTCCAAATCATCTCTGTAAATCATCAACAATTGTGGTCCCAACATTGATCCCTGAGGCATACCACTAGTCACTGATCGCCAACCAGAAAAACACCCATTTACCCCCACTCTTTGCTTTCTATTAACCAATTCTCTATCCTTGCTAATACATTATCCATAACACTGTACACCTTTATCTTTTGCAGCAGTCTTTGGTATCTTGTCAAATGCCTTCTGAAAATCCAGATCCACCACATCCACAGGTTCCCCATTGTCCACTGCACAAGTAATGTTCTTAAAGAATTCCACCAAATTATTCCACCAATGTTTTGGGGCCCCTGCTGTTTGTAATTTTTATAAATGATCTGGATGAGGGTATTGAGGGATGGATCAGTAAATTTGCAGATGATACTAAAGTTGGTGGAGTGGTAGATAGTGAAGAGGGGTGTTTTAGTTTACAGAGTGACTTGGACAAGTTGCAGAGCTGTGCCGAGAGGTGGCAAATGGAGTTTAATGTGGAAAAGTGTGAGGTAATGCACTTTGGCAGGAACAATAAATGTGTAGAGTATAGGGCTAATGGTAGGGCTCTTAATAGTGTTGAGGAACAGAAGGATCTTGGTGTATGTGTCAATAGATCCTGAAAGTAGGCAGTCAAGTGGATAAAGTTGTTAAGAAGGCTTATGGAGTCTTAGCTTTTATTGGTAGGGTGATTGAATTTAGGAGCCGCAGCATCATGTTGCAGCTGTACAAAACTCTAGTGCGGCCGCACTTGGAGTATTGTGTGCAGTTCTGGTCGCCACATTATAAGAAAGATGTAGAGGCATTGGAGAGGGTACAGAGGAGGTTTACTAGGATGTTGCCTGGTATGGAGGGCAGGTCCTATGAAGAGAGGTTGAAGGATTTGAGGTTGTTTTCGTTAGAAAGGAGGCAGCTAAGGGGGGATCTTATTGAAACATATAAGATGATTAGAGGTTTGGATAGGGTGGACAGTGATAGCCTTTTTCCTAGGATGGAGAAAGCGAGCACGAGGGGATACAACTTTAAATTAAGGGGTATGAGTTATAGGACGGATATCAGAGGTAGGTTCTTTACTCAAAGAGTGATTAGGGAGTGGAATTCCCTGCCTGCAGCTGTTGTAGATGCGCCAAGTTTGGTGGCGTTTAAGAGGTTAGTTGATAAGTATATGGAAGAGAAGGAATGGTTTAGTTTGGAGGGGCATTGCTTTTTATTTTGGTCGGCACAACATCGAAGGCCGAAGGGCCTGTTCTGTGCTGTAATGTTCTATGTTCTATGTTCTATGTTCTATTAGTCAAATCTGACATCCTTTTATGAACTCATGCTGCGTCTTCCCAATGGGACAATTTATATCCAAATGTATCGCTATTTCTTCCTTGATGATAGATTCAACCATTTGTGGCATGGTTAGCATTGCTCTTTCACAGCTCCAGGGACCTGGGTTTGATTCCCAGCTCGGATCACTGTATGTGTGGAGTTTGCATGTTCTCCTCGTGTCTGCGTGGGTTTCCGCCGTGTGCTCCGGTTTCCTCCCACAGTCCAAAGATTGTGGGTTAGGTTGATTGGCCATGCTAAAATTGCCCCTTTTAGTATCCAGGGTGTGTAGGTTCGAGGGATTAGTGGGTAAAATGTGTAGGGATGTGGGGAGGTAGGGCCTAGGTGGGATTGTGGTCGGTGCAGATTTGATGGGCTGAAGGGCCTGTTTCTGCACTGTCGGATTCTATGTTCATTTACCCTACTACAGAAGTTAAGCTAATCGACCTATAGTTATCTGCCTTTTGTCTCCCTCCTTTTTAAACAGTGGGTCACATTTGCTGTTTTCCAATCTGTGGGAACCATCCCAGAGTCCAGTGAATTTTGGTAAATTACCACTAGTGCATTTGCTATTTCTCCCACCATCTCTTTTACTACCCTGGGATGTATTCCATCAGGACCAGGAAACCTGTCTACCTTTAGCCTCATTAACTTGCCCAACACCACCTCTTTCATGATGATGATAGTTTCTAGATTCTCACCTGCCTTCCTGTCATCAGTTTTTGGGATGTTATTTGTGTTTTGCACTGTGAAGATCAACACAAAATACTGTTCAATGCCTCAGCCATTTTCTCATTTCCAGTTATTACATCCCCAGATGTAATAGGGATAGAGCGGGGGGATTGTGGGATAGAGCGGGGGAATTGTTCTTTCCTAGATGGGAGGAATGGCCTTTTTGCTCTTTTGAAATGTTTGCCTTGTCCCGTGGTTGAGGCCCCCATCCCTCCGTCAGTGATTACTGACCGTACCTTTAAAACCATATGCAGCATCATCTGTAGGCCAGTCTTGCCGGGATATTTGCCGGCGATGTTCTTTGCTGAGAGGTCAAACAGTGTGGCACACGTCTCTGTGCAGATAATGTGCACCAACATCTTCTTCCCCACACCATGGGGCCCAGCCAGAAGGATGGACTTCACCAGGGGAGCCTTTTCATGGAGAGACTGGGAACCTGGAGAGAGCAGAGTGAAAAGACACCGGCAGAGATTAGATGTTTTGGTTTGGTGATTTTTGGGTTGGCGGAGGGATGAACCTGTCTCTCCAGATCGCTGCATAGTGATTGGGTCATTTATGGATGCCAAGTGCTGGTCAGGAGCTGGGATGGATTCCAAGGATTATAAATACATTTGACCAATTGTAAATCAAATGGAATCTGTTCACTTTCAAACTTGAAAAATAGTCAAATAATTGGCAAATGAATTTTGACACTTAGAAAGACGTGAGCTAGAAGCACGAGGGAGGGATTTATTTTGCATTGTAGCTAAACACAGCAAAAGTTCAGTGAGAGAAACCATCCAGAACTATCAGAGAGTCACTCCAATACCAATCTGTGGTTCTGAGTTCAGGGCTAGGGTCTGACGTAGAGTTCAGGTTACGGTTCTGATTAACATTAAGGATTACATTTGAATTCAGGTTCAGGTTAAGGTTAGAGATTTATTTGGGTTTAATTAATAATTACGATTATGGTTATGATTAGGGTTAGGGTCCGGTTAGCGGGTAGGGGAGGGCAGAGGGAGATGGGCAGAGATTTTGTGTTTGTGTTTGAGTTATGATAACATGCCTGTGTGTGGGCCTGTATTCCTGAACCAGAAACCATGGATGAACAGGGATATCCACTGCTTGCTAAAGTCCAGGTCTGAGGAGTTCAAGTCAGGCAACCCTGAATTGGGTAAGAAATCCAGATACGATCTAAGGAGATCCATCAAAGATGCTAAAAGACAGCACCGACCAAGCTATAATCCCGACTAGTCACACTGACTCCCTCCAACTATGGCAGGATCCGTAAGACATGATAGGCTACAAGATGAAGGCTGGTAAAATCGCTGGCTCCAACACACCTCTCCCTTATGAGCTTAATGCATTCTACACCCGTTCGGAGCAAGAGGTCAGCGAGAGCATTCTCTCCACCCTGGAAGCCCTGGATGAACCTGTATCTGGGGTCACCACTGCCAATGTCAGAGCAGCTTTCTCAAAGGTCAACCCACAGAAAGTTACTGGCCCGGATGGGATACCCGGACACGCACTCAGATCCTGTGTGGATCAGCCGGTGGTGGGGGGGAGGAGGGGATTGACAGACATCTTCAACCTCTCTTTACACCAACCTGAGGTCCCTATCTACTTCAAGAAGACAACCATGATCCCGGTACCTAAGTAAATCCAAGCAGCACTATTGGCTGGTGGCTCTGACATCCATCATTATGAAGTGCTTCGAAAGGTTCGAATCAATTCCAGCCTCCCGGACTGTCTGGATCTATTACAGTTTACCTATGACTGCAACAGGTCCACAGCAGACACCATGTCCCTGGCTCTGCACCCACCCTGGAACTCTGAGATAACTAGGACACCAATGTCAGACTCCTATTTATTGATTACAACTCAGCCATCAACACTATTATTCCCACAAAACTCATCTCCAAATTCCATGTCCTAGGCCTTGGCTCTTCCCTCTGTGACTGGATCCTGAACTTCCTAACCCACAGACACAATCAGTAAGGATAGGGAACAATACCTCCCCCACGGTCATCCATAACACCGGTGCCCCACAGGGCTGTGTTCTCAGCCCCCTGCTATACTCCTTACACATCTATCACTGAGCGAGCAAATTCCCCTCCAATTCCATTTTCAGTTTGCTGATGACATCACCATAGTGGGTCGGATCTCAAACAATGATGAGACAGAGAACAGGAATGAGATCGAGAATCTGGTGAACTGGAGCAGCAACAATAATCTCTCCCTCAATCTCAACAAAATAAAGGAGATTGTCATCGACTTCAGGAAACGTAAAGGAGAACATGCCCCTGTCTACATCAACAGGCACCAAGTGAAAAGGGTCGAGAGCTTCAAGTTTTTAGGTGTCCAGATCACCAATAACCTATATGTCCCTATATGTCATTAAGACGTTAGGACAGCGGCGCGGGCTCGTTGGGCCAAAGGGCCTGTTTCCGCTGCTGTGTTGTTCTTTGTGCTTGTTCTTTGTTAACCTGTCCTGGTCCCCCCCACGCTGACACTATAGTTAAGAAAACCCACCAACGCCTCGACACTTTCTCAGAAGACTAAGGAAATTTGGCACGTCCGCTACGACTCTCACCAACTTTTACAGATGCCCCATAGAAAGCATTCTTTCTGGTTGTATCACAGCTTGGTCTGGGCCCCTGCTCTGCCCAAGACCACAAGGAACTACAAAAGGGTTGTGAATGTAGCCCAATCCATCACATAAACCAGCCTCCCATCCATTGACTCTGTCTCCACTTCCCGCTGCCTCGGGAAAACATCCAGCATAATTAAGGACCCCACGCACCCCGGACATTCTCTCTTCCACCTTCTTCCTTCAGGAAAAAGATACAAAAGTCTGAAGTCATGTACTGACTGACTCAAAAACAGCTTCTTCCCTGCTGCTGTCAGACTTTTGAATGGACCCACCTCACATTAAGTTAATCTTTCTCTGTACCCTAGCTATGGAACCATGGTAAAAATGTCTTTTGACCCGGTGATGATGATCTGCTGGGTTGTTCCCAGGGAGAATGCAGAAAATAATGGAGGCAGATCCATGGCAAACAAAGGAGTCAATTGTTTGGCAGAGGAGGAGCTAAGGCCAATGAATGAGAAAGGGAATCGAGATAAAACATTCTTTCTACAAGGTCCAGAATACACACACACGTGTAACGTGTCACCCTGCTGATGCTGCCTCGTTCTGTAAGGATTTTACCAGAGCTCCTTACAGCAACAAACTGGGTTTGGACCTGGAATAATCACAGGATTAAGAAATGAAGGAGAATTTTACAGATGAAGCAGTTTATTACGAATGTGATACAGGAAGAAGGAGATTTGAATGATGGAAGTCAGGGACTGGAATGGACTCTGTTTCTGTACAGTTTGCAGGTTTTGATTTTGTAGAGTGTATATTTATTGTAGATTATTAGTAAGGTAAAACTGAAAGGGTTTGAAAAATGAAACCAGCTTTGAAAATGTTGATAGTTGGTTTTTTTTTCTTAAGGGGAGAGGTGTGACGTTAGTGTGACTTTAAGAAATGTATTTTAAAAAATATCATGTTCTCTGCATTTGTAAGCAGGCCCTTTGATTTCATTGTTGCTGGGCTGTCTGACTAGAAATCCCTTTATTGCTGCTGCAATGGTTTGAATGGGGTTTTGTTTATTTTTAATCTGGGTCTCATGCACTGGCTTGGAATCTACAACTGGGTGTCAGATCATGTGTTTTGGACAGTTTTTTTTCACAGTGAATTCAAGGTTTCACTTTCAGTGTAGTTACTGGCTGCTGTTTTAGTTTAGAAGATGTTTGGATATCAAACTGAAAGGCAGAGTTTCTCTCTCTCTTCCCAATATTGGAAATTCTGCTGGTTAGGTTGAAGCAGGTCTCCTTGCCTTCCTGAAGTGAAAGCCTTGCAGTTGGTGGTTTGCTAGTTAGTACTTAGAGCATCTCTCTCTCTCCCTGGTATTTTGGGAAGCTGTTCTGACTTTAAGCTTGTCTGTGTGTCTATGAAGAGAACTGTAGCATCCAGCCAAAATTCCAGTATCACATCAGCATTTGTATTTTCTGTGATAAACCTGTGGCAAGGGTTTTGTTTATGGAACTGTGTGGCTGGAATAGTATTTAGCTGTTAAGGTTTGTACAATACCACGGTTATCTTCCTTTCTTGTTTACAATCGATGAAAGTTATTGCTACATTAACTATATTCTTAATAAACTTGTTTGATAAAAGTTCCCTATTGGATCATTTGAATCATACTTGAAGTGAAACATCTCACGCTTTTCCAAGCTAAATTCAAAATATAAAATTGATGATCCAGGCGGTTTCCATAAACACTGGAGTTTCTGACCTGAATTATAATAATCCAATCCATCTGTAAATTTTTGGGCTAATGTTGTAATAAGCTCCCATTATTTCTCCTGAGTACCCCATTCTACAGTCTGCTTACTGTGAGGGAGGGGTTTACAAACTACTCCCACGGGTGACTTCTTATTTTGACTGTGGATCATAGAATAGTACAGCATAGAAAAGGCCCTTCAGCCCATTGCATCTGCACTGACAATATCTACCATTAAACTTGCACTAATCACTATTTCCTACACTTGTCCCACACCTCCTTAAATTTTGTGATATTTCAAGAGCTCGTCCAAATATTTTTTAAAAGTTATAAAACTTCTCGCCTTCACCACCCTCCCAGGCAGCGCATTCCAGATTCCCACCACCCTCTGAGTGAAAAGAATCTTTCTCAAATCTTCTCTGAATCTCCTGCCCCTCACCCTAAAACTCTGCCCCCTCGTGACTGACCCCTCAACCAATGGGAAACAGCTGCTCCGTACTCACTCTGTCCAAACCCCATGATCTTATACACCTCAACGTTGTTCCCTCTCAGCCTTCACTACTCTAGAGAAAACAATCCCAGTCTATACAGTCTCTCCTTAAAGATCAAACCCTCCATCCTAGACAGAATCTCCTCTGCACCCCCTCCAGTGTAATCACATCCTTCCTATAGTGAGGCGACCAGAATTGCACAAATATTTACACAGGGATTACCCAGTACAACTCTGACCAATGATAAAAATAAATCACAGAGACAGGATCTTTGAATGGAGTGATGTGACCCCAGTCTATTCTTTAACCTGATTCCCCAATCTGAATATAGAACATAGAACATAGAACAATACAGCACAAACAGGCCCTTCGGCCCACGAGTTGCGCCGATCACATCTACCAATCCACAGACCTATCTATAACCCCCTATCTATTCTTTTCCATATACTCATCCAGAGTCTCTTAAAAGACCCCAGTGAGTTTGCCTCAACAACCTCCGACGGCAGTCGGTTCCATTCACTCACCACCCTCTGAGTGAAAAACCTACCCCTGACATCTCCTTTTGTATTTGCTTCCCTGCACCTTAAATCTGTGTCCTCTCGTAGTGACCATTTCAGCTCGGGGAAATAGTCTCTGAGAGTTCACCCTATCTATTCCTCTCAACATTTTATAAACCTCTATCAGGTCGCCTCTCACCTACGTCTCTCCAGTGAGAAGAGTCCCAGCTCCCTCAACCTATCTTCATAAGGCCTGCCAGCCAATCCAGGCAGCATCCTTGTAAATCTCCTCTGAACCCTCTCAATAGCCTCTACATCCTTCCTATAATGAGGCGACCAGAACTGCGCACAATACTCCAACTGGGGTCTGACAAGAGTCTTATAGAGCTGCACCATTATCTCCTGACTCCTAAACTCTATTCCTCGATTAATGAAGGCCAGTACACTGTACGCCTTCTTGACCACTTCCTCCACCTGTGAGGCCGATTTAAGAGTCCTATGGACCCGGACTCCGAGATCCTTCTGCTCTACAACACAGCTAAGACTCCTACCCCTTATATTGTACTCCTTCATCCCATTATTCCTGCCAAAATGGACCGCTACACATTTATCTGCGTTGAAGTCCATCTCCCACTTCTCCGCCCAGTCTTGCATCCTGTCTATGTCCCGCTGCAACTTTTGGCATCCCTCCAGACCATCCACAACCCCACCGATCTTTGTATCGTTGGCGAACTTGCTAACCCATCCCTCCACTTCCTCATCCAGGTCATTTATGAAAATGACAAACAGCAGGGGTCCCAGAACAGATCCCTGGGGAATTCCACTGGTTACCAACCTCCATGCAGAACAAGACCCATCCACAACCACTCTCTGCCTTCTGCCGGCAAGCCAGTTCTGGATCCACGAGGCCAAAGCCCCTTGGATCCCATGCCCTCTCACCTTTTCCAGAAGCCTTGCATGTGGGACCTTATCAAACGCCTTACTAAAGTCCATGTACACTACGTCCACCGCCCTTCCTTCGTCAATGTGTTCAGTCACATTTTCGAAGAACTCAACTAGGCTCCTAAGGCATGACCTGCCCTTGACAAAACCACGCTGACTATTTCTAATCAGTCCAAACTTCTCCAAATGTTCATATATCTTATCCCTCAGAAGCTTCTCCATCAGCTTACCAACCACTGAAGTCAAACTCACCGGTCGGTAATTTCCTGGACTATCCCTGTTCCCTTTCTTAAAGATAGGAACCACATCCGCAATCCTCCAATCCTCAGGAACCTCTCCCATTTCCATGGACGACGCAAAGATCATCGCCAGGGGCTTTGCAACCACTTCCCTCACCTCCCACCATAACCTGGGGTACATCCCATCTGGTCCCGGCGACTTGTCTATCTTGATAGAATTTAACAGGTCTAACACATCCTCTTTCCTAACATCCACATACTCAATCTTTTCCATATGCCGCAAACCTGCAGTGCAATCTCCCAGTTCACTTTCCACTGTGAATAACGAGGCAAAGTACTCATTAAGCACCTCTGCCATTTCTTCCGGATTCACACAGACTTTTCCCCCTTCACCTTTTATAGGTCCTATCCCTTCTCTTCTCATCCTTTTACTTTTCACATATTTGTAGAAGGCCTTGGGATTCTCCTTAATCTTCCCTGCCAAAGCCTTCTCATGACCCCTTCTGGCTCTCCTAATTTCCTTTTTAAGTTCCCTTCTACACACCTTATACTCCTCTAGATCCCTAGCATCCCCTAGCTCTCTGAACCTTTTATATACCATTTTTTTCTTCCTAACTAGGTTCACCACTACCTTCGTGCACCATGGTTCCCGTGTC
Organism: Sphyrna mokarran; assembly: GCA_024679065.1. Lineage (NCBI taxonomy): Eukaryota > Metazoa > Chordata > Chondrichthyes > Carcharhiniformes > Carcharhinidae > Sphyrna > Sphyrna mokarran. The sequence continues at coordinate 1,277,461 of JAGIQG010000007.1, read as the reverse complement.
CTACCAGAACCTCCTTGACTCCTCGGAACATTGTCTTGCAGTGCCCTAGACAAACATTCCTTGAAAAACCGCCACTTTCCTTCTGTACTCTTCCCCAAGAACACCTCCTTCCAGTTTATGCGTCCAATTACTTGCCTAATGTTTTCATATTTCCCCTTACTCCAGACATACACCTTCCTAGCCTGCCTGATCCTATCTCTTTCCATCGCTATTGTGAAAGAGATAGAATTATGATCCCCATTCCCAAGATGCTCACCTACCGTGAGATCCGACACCTGACCTGGCTCATTAGCCAGCACCAGGTCAAGTACAGCCTCTCCTCTCGTAGGCTTTTCCACGTACTGTGTCAGGAAACCTTCCTGAACCGGAAACCTTCGGTGACGAGTGGTGTGCCTCAGGGGTCTGTTTTGGGGCCCCTGCTGTTTGTAATTTTTATAAATGATCTGGATGAGGGTATTGAGGGATGGATCAGTAAATTTGCAGATGATACTAAAGTTGGTGGTGTGGTATATAGTGAAGAGGGGTGTTTTAGTTTACAGAGTGACTTGGACAAGTTGCAGAGCTGGGCCGAGAGGTGGCAAATGGAGTTTAATGTGGAAAAGTGTGAGGTAATGCACTTTGGCAGGAACAATAACTGTGTAGAGTATAGGGCTAATGGTAGGGCTCTTAATAGTGTTGAGGAACAGAAGGATCTTGGTGTATGTGTCAATAGATCCCTGAAAGTAGGCAGTCAAGTGGATAAAGTTGTTAAGAAGGCTTATGGAGTCTTAGCTTTTATTGGTAGGGGTATTGAATTTAGGAGCCGCAGCATCATGTTGCAGCTGTACAAAACTCTAGTGCGGCCGCCCTTGGAGTATTGTGTGCAGTTCTGGTCGCCACATTATAAGAAAGATGTGGAGGCATTGGAGAGGGTACAGAGGAGGTTTACTAGGATGTTGCCTGGTATGGAGGGCAGGTCCTATGAAGAGAGGTTGACGGATTTGAGGTTGTTTTCGTTAGAAAGGAGGCGGCTAAGGGGGGATCTTATTGAAACATATAAGATAATTAGAGGGTTGGATAGGGTGGACAGTGATAGCCTTTTTCCTAGGATGGAAAAAGCTAGCACGAGGGGACAAAACTTTAAATTAAGGGGTATGAGTTATAGGACGGATATCAGAGGTAGGTTCTTTACTCAAAGAGTGATTAGGGAGTTGAATGCCCTGCCTGCATCTGTTGTAGATGCGCCAAGTTTGGTGGCGTTTAAGAGGTTAGTTGATAAGTATATGGATGAGAAGGGAATGTTTTAGTTAGGAGGGGCATTGCTTTTTATTTTGGTCGGCACAACATCGAAGGCCGAAGGGCCTGTTCTGTGCTGTATTGTTCTATGTTCTATGTTCTATGTTCTATGAACACACCTAACAAACTCCTCAACATCCAAACCCCTTACCCTTGGGATATTCCAGTCGATGTTTGGGAAATTGAAATCTCCCAAAACGACAACCTGTTATTTCTACATCTGTCTAGGATCTGTTTCCCTATCTGCACCTCAAGTTCCCTGCCGCTGTTGGGTGGCCTATAGAATACACCCAGCAAAGTTATCGAGCCTTTGCTGTTCCTAACTTCCACCCACAGAGACTCCGTAGACAATCCCTCCCCGTCTTCCCCCTTCTCTACAGCCATGACACTGTCCCTGATCAACAGTGCCACACCACCTCCTCTTTTGCCCCCAACCCTGTCCCTCCTGAAGCACCTGAAGTACCCAGTCCTGTCCCTGAGACAACCAAGTCTCTGTAATGGCCACCACATCACACTCCCAAGCAGCAATCCGCGCCCTAAGCTCATCTACCTTATTTACTACACTCCTGGCATTAAAATAGACACACCTCAGCCCCTCAGTCAGGATATTTCCCTTTTCCACCACCTGCCTAACCCCCCTCTCAGAGTGCCTACAGTCCTTCCCTACCTGGGAACTAACCTCCTTATTCACTGTCCCATCGGTATTCCCCCCCCCCAGCTTTTCTAGTTTAAAGACTCCCCAGTAGCCCTAGCTAGCCTACCTGCCAAGATATTAGTCCCCCTAGGGTTCAAGTGCCACCCGTCCTTACTGTACAGGTCACACCTGCCCCTAAAGAGGTCCTAATGATCTATGAACCTGAATCCCTGCCCCCTGCTCCAGTCCCTCAGCCATGCATTCATCCTCCACCTCATTCCATTCCTGCTCTCATTCTCCCGAGGCGCAGGCAGCAATCCTGAAATTACTGCCTTCACTTTTCTCCTCCTCAGCTTCCTACCCAGTTCTCTATAATCCCTTTTAATGACTGCCTCCCTCTTCCTGCCTATGAGTATAACATAGCTCAGAAGATAGGAGGCCATTCGGCCCTTCGAGCCTGCCCCATCATTTATCACAATCATGACTGATTGTCCAACAGCCTAATCCTGCTTTCTCCCCATAACCTTTGATCCCATTCACCCCCAGTGCTATATCCAGCCGCCTCTTGAATATGTTCAATGTTTTGGCATCAACTACTTCCTATGGGAATGAATTCCAGAGGCTCCTCGCTCTTTGGGTGAAGAAATGTCCCTTCATCTCCGTCCTAAATGGTCTATCCCGAATCCTCAGACTGTGACCCCTGGTTCTGGACTCCCCCCACCATTGGGAACATCGTCCCTGCATCTACCCAGTCTAGCCCTGTTAGAAGTTTGATTTTCCCACTCACCCAACCTGTCCAGATCATTCTGAAGGATCCCTGATCCTCTTCACAATTCACCCTCCCACCCAACTTAGTATCAACTGCAAACTTTGAGATGTTACATTTTGTTCCCTCATCCAAATCATTAATATATATTGTGAATAGCTGGGGTCCCAGCACCGATTCCTGTGGTACCCCACTAGTTACTGCCTGCCAATTTGAAAAGCACCCATTAGTTCCTACTCTTTGTTTCCTCTCTGCCAACCAGTTTTCTATCCATCTAAATACACTTCCCTCAATCCCATGTACTTTTATCTTGCACGATAATCTCTCGTGCGGGACTTTGTCAAACACTTTCTAAAATTCCAAATATACCACATCGACTGGCTCCCCATTATTAACATTACGAGAAGAAAGGATTTGAAGGTATGATGTGCAGTAGCCCAGTGGGCTGGTGAGGATCACTTACCTAAGGGCAGGATGGCGTACGTGGTGATAATCTGACGGATATCGTACAGTGAAGGCATTGGACTGATGTTGGCCTGCAGTAGAGTACTCCCCAGGTAACTGAAATCTCCTGTGGAAACATTCCCAATCAGCAACTCACAATATCACCAAAGAACTGGTGGGAGAGAAGGGACTGGAAACACAGAAACATCAAAACTAGAAGCAGGAGGAGGCCATCGGCCCTTCCAGCCTGCTATAACATGCATTTTGATCATGGTTGATCATCAAATTTAATATTCTGATTCCCCCCCTTCCCCCATATCCTGCGATCCCTCTAATCCCAAGAGCAATATCTAATTTCTTCCTGAAATTATACAATGTTTTGGTCTCAGTGTGTGTGGAATGCAAGGAGAGTAGAAAGAAACTTAAGCAAGGAGTAAGAAGGGCTAAAAGGCGTCACAAAAAGTAATTGGCAGCAGAATTAATGAAAATCCTAAGAGTTTTTACACATATATAAAGAGCAAGAGGGTAGCCAGGGAGAGGGTTACAAAGAACAAAAACAGCACGGGAAACAGGCCCTTCGGCCCCAGAACATTAGTTGAGTTTCTGGATTAATCATCTAATGAGAATACCAAAGAACAAAGAACAAAACAGCACGGGAAACAGGCCCTTCGGCCCAACGAGCCTGCGCCGCCACCCCGATGTTACCACCTCTACCCGTGATCCCTGTCCATGTTTATAGATCTATGGATTAAAAACCAAATTTGAGACAATTTAGGGAGAATTTGTTTTGCCAATTAGCCTAAGAGCACATCTTTGGGATGTGGGAGGAAACCGGAGCACCCGGAGAAAACCCACGCAAGCACGGGGAGAATGCACAAACTCCCACAGACACAGGCCCAAATCCATGTATCTGCACAGCACAGCGATAGTCACTGAGCTGTCGTGTTTCCCATCAAATGGTCCAGATCAAGCGTACACTAACAACGTGAAGCACTAGGATACTCTCAAAAAAGATCCAAGAGCAGCCCTCTCACGACCCATCGCGTGTATGCCCCTCGTTAGACAACAAGGTGGACCAAAGGAATAAGGAAGGGACTCAAGGACAAGGAAGGGAATGTATGTGTGGAGCCAGAGGAAATGGGCGAGATATTAAATGAGTATTTTGTGTCAGTATTCACTAAAGAGAAGGATTTGATGGATGGTGAGTCTGGGAAAGGATGTGTAGATAGTTTGAACATAGAACATAGAACATAGAACACTACAGCACAAACAAGCCCTTCGGCCCACGAGTTGCGCCAATCACATCTATCAATCCACAGACCTATCTATAACCCCCTATCCTATTCTTTTTAATAGTTTGAGTCATGTTGAGATTAAAAAGGAGATTTTTGGGATCTTGAGAAACATTAAGTTGGACAAGTTCCCAGGGCCTGATGGGATTTACCCCAGAATACTGAGAGAGGCAAGGGAGGAAATTGCTGGAGCCTTGAGGGAAATCTTTGTATCCTCACTGGCTACAGGGAGGTCCCAGAGGATTGGAGAATAGCCAATGTTGTTCCTTTATTTAAGAAGGGTAGCAAGAATAATCCAGGTAATTACAGGCCTGTGAGCCTTACATCAGTGCTGGGAAATTAGAGAGGATTCTTCGAGACCGGATTTATTCCCACTTGGAAATAAGTGGACATATTAGCGAGAAGTGGCATTGTGGTACAGTGGCTTACCTCAGGATGAGGCTTGAAGGCTCAGTTAGTGCAATGGATAGCTATAGATTAGCCAGGAAGGAGGTAAAAAGTGAATTGAGGAGAGCTAAGAGGGGACACGAGAAGATGTTGGCTGATAGGATTAAGGAGAATCCTAAAGCTTTCTTTCGATATGTTAAGAATAGAAGATTGGTTAGGGCAAGATTAGGGCCAGTCATAGACAGCAGTGGGAAGTTGTGCGTGGAGCCTGAAGAGATTGGTGAGGCACTGAATAAATATTTCTCTTCGGTATTCACGCAGAGTGCTGGAAATGTAGCTATGGAGAACACTGAGGTACAGGGTTGCAAATTGGGAAGTATTGTAGTAGATAGGGAGGATGTGTTAGAAATTCTCGAGGGTTTGAAGTTGGATAAGTCCCCTGGGCCGGACGGGATTTACCCTAGGATTCTCTGGGAGGCAAGAGAGGAGATTGCAGAGCCTCTGGCTCTGATCTTCAGGTCCTCTTTGGTTACGGGTGTGGTTCCGGAGGACTGGAGGATAGCGAATGTGGTCCCGTTGTTTAAGAAGGGGAAGAGAGACCTTCCAGGGAATTATAGGCCAGTGAGTCTTACTTCTGTTGTGGGCAAAGTATTGGAGAGAATTATTAGGGATAGGATTTATAGTTATTTAGAGAGAAATGAATTGATTGGGGATAGTCAGCATGGTTTTGTGAAGGGTAGGTCGTGCCTTACTAACCTCATTGAGTTTTTTGAAAAAGTGACCAAAGAGGTGGATGGGGGTAAGGCGGTTGATGTAGTATATATGGACTTTAGTAAGGCGTTTGATAAGGTGGCCCATGGAAGACTTCTACAGAAAATGCAGATGTGTGGAATAGAGGGTGATTTAGCTAATTGGATTAGGAATTGGCTGGCAGATAGAAGACAGAGGGTGGTGGTTGATGGGAGATATTCATCGTGGAGTTCGGTGACGAGTGGTGTGCCTCAGGGGTCTGTTTTGGGGCCCCTGCTGTTTGTAATTTTTATAAATGATCTGGATGAGGGTATTGAGGGATGGATCAGTAAATTTGCAGATGACACTAAAGTTGGTGGAGTGGTAGATAGTGAAGAGGGGTTTTATAGTTTACAGAGTGACTTGGACAAGTTGCAGAGCTGGGCCGAGAGGTGGCAAATGGAGTTTAATGTGGAAAAGTGTGAGGTAATGCACTTTGGCAGGAACAATAAATGTGTGAGTATAGGGCTAATGGTAGGGCTCTTAATAGTGTTGAGGACAGAAGGATCTTGGTGTATGTGTCAATAGATCCCTGAAAGTAGGCAGTCAAGTGGATAAAGTTGTTAAGAAGGCATATGGAGTCTTAGCTTTTATTGGTAGGGGGATTGAATTTAGGAGCCGCAGCATCATGTTGCAACTGTACAAAACTCTAGTGCGGCCGCACTTGGAGTATTGTGTGCAGTTCTGGTCCCCACATTATAAGAAAGATGTGGAGGCATTGGAGAGGGTACAGAGGAGGTTTACCAGGATGTTGCCTGGTATGGAGGGCAGGTCCTATGAAGAGAGGTTGAAGGATTTGAGGTTGTTTTCGTTAGAAAGGAGGCGGCTAAGAGGGGATCTTATTGAAGCATATAAGATGATTAGAGGTTTAGATAGGGTGGACAGTGATAGCCTTTTTCCTAGGATGGAGAAGCTAGCACGAGGGGACACAGCTTTAAATTAAGGGGTATGAGTTATAGGACGGATATCAGAGGTAGGTTCTTTACTCAAAGAGTGATTAGGGAGTGGAATGCCCTGCCTGCAGCTGTTGTAGATGCGCCAAGTTTGGTGGCGTTTAAGAGGTTAATTGATAAGTATATGGAAGAGAAGGGAATGGTTTAGTTGGAGGGGCATTGCTTTTTATTTTGGTCGGCACAACATCGAAGGCCGAAGGGCCTGTTCTGTGCTGTATTGTTCTATGTTCTATGTTCTATGTTCTATAACTATCACCCCTTAAATTTAAAGCTGTGTCCCCTCGTGCTAGCTTTTTCCATCCTAGGAAAAAGGCTATCACTGTCCACCCTATCTAATCCTCTAATCATCTTATAGGTTTCGATTAGGTCCCCTCTTAGCCGCCTCCTTTCTAACGAAAACAACTTCAAATCCCTCAGCCTCTCTTCATAAGACCGAATAGCCATCGCATACAAGGCAAACATCTGGTACACCTCCTCCTGATACCCTATCCAATGCCTCCACATCTTTCTGTATAGGCGCAGGGACCAGAACTAGCCACACAATTACTCCAAGTGTGGGCCCGCATAGAAGTTGTGCATAACTTGCAAAGAAGTTGCGGCTCCGAAATTCAATCCCACTACCAATAAAAGCTAAGACTCCATATGCCTTCTTAACAACCTTCTCGACTTGACTGCCTACTTTCAGGGATCTATGCACATACACATACATTAGATAGTGAAGAGGGGTGTTATAGTTTACAGAGTGACTTGGACAAGTTGCAGAGCTGGGCCGAGAGGTGGCAAATGGAGTTTAATGTGGAAAAGTGTGAGAACCTGCACTTTGGCAGGAACAATAAATGTGTAGAGTATAGGGCTAATGGTAGGGCTCTTAATAGTGTTGAGGAACAGAAGGATCTTGGTGTATGTGTTAATAGATCCCTGAAAGTAGTCTACAGTCGATGGGTAGGTGGGGTATTGGGGTTGTGCTTAAAGTAGGTGGGTGGGTGGGGTATGGGTACAGTCGGTGGGTGGGTGGGGTTTATTGGGGTACAGCTCGTGGCGTGGGTGGGGTATTGGGGTTTACATTCGGTGGGTCGGGGGGCATTGGGTACAGTCGGTGGGTTGGGGGTATTGGCGAGGTACAGTCGATGGACTTGTGGAGCGGTTTTTGTATAGGATACAGTCGGGTTTGAATTTTTTTTTGATTTGCCCCTGTGTTTTCTCCTGGGGTTTGATGGGTAGTCCTGTATCTCTCTCTTCCCTCTCTCTCTAGATCGGAAATTTATCATTGGTAATGCTCGCGTGGGGAACTGTGCGATTATTTTCTGCAATGATGCTTTCTGTGAAATGTCTGGCTACTCGCGAGCTGAGGTGATGCAGAAAGCTGGAACCTGTGACTTCCTGCATGGACCACACACCAAGAAATCGGCTGTCTCTCAGATAGCACAGGCACTCCGAGGCTCCGAGGAGAGAAAGGTGCAAGTCCGGCTCTACAAGAAAGATGGTAAGAAATCTCACAACGCTCAGGATCAGATTCCCATTCTCCGGAACCATGATGATATCATCTCTAAATACTGATTAGAGTTTCAGAGAATGACAGGCGAATGCACTGAGACGTACAAATCTGACACCATTGTTTTAAAAAGGAGGGAGACAAAAGGTGGTAACTCTGGGCCGGTTAGCTTAACTTCTGTAATAGGGAAAATGCTTGAATCTATCATCAAGGAAGAAATAGCAAGGCATCTGGATATAAATTGTCACAATTGGGAACACACAGCATGTGTTCATGAAGGGCAGGTCATGTTTGACTAACTTGGTGGAATTCTTTGAAAACATTACATGTGCAGTGGACAATGGGGAACCTACGGATGTGGTGTATCTGGATTTTCAGAAGGCATTTGACAAGGTGCCTCACCAAAGACTGCTACATAAGATAAAGGTGTACAGTGTTACGGGTAATGTATTAGCACAGGTAGAGGATTGGTTAACTAACAGAAAGCAAAGAGTGGGGGTAAATGGGTGTGTTTCTGGATGGCGATCAGTGATTAGTGGTGTGCCTTAGGGATCAATGTTGGGACCACAATTGTTTACGATTTACAGAGATGATTTGGAGTTGGGGACCAAGTGTAGTGTGTCAAAATTCACAGATAACACTAAGATGGGTGGAAGAGCAAAGTATGCAGAGGACGCTGAAAGTCTGCAAAGGGATATAGATAGTCTAAGTGAGTGGGCGAGGGTCTGGCAGATGGAGTACAATGTTGGTGAATGTGAGGTCATCCATTTTGGTAGGAATAACTGCAAAATGTACTATTATTTAAATGGTAAAAAATTGCAGCAAGCTGCTGTGCAGAGGGACATAGAACATAGAACATTACAGCACAGAACAGGCCCTTCGGCCTTCGATGTTGTGCCGACCAAAATAAAAAGCAATGCCCCTCCAAACTAAACCATTCCCTTCTCTTCCATATACTTATCAATTAACCTCTTAAACGCCACCAAACTTGGCACATCTACGACAGCTGCAGGCAGGGCATTCCACTCCCTAATCACTCTTTGAGTAAAGAACCTACCTCTGATATCCGTCCTATAACTCATACCCCTTATTTAAAGCTGTGTCCCCTCGTGCTAGCTTTCTCCATCCTAGGAAAAAGGCTATCACTGTCCACCCTATCTTAACCTCTAATCATCTTATATGTTTCGATTAGGTCCCCTCTTAGCCGCCTCCTTTCTAACGAAAACAACCTCAAATCCCTCAGCCTCTCTTCATAAGACCTGCCCTCCATACCAGGCAACATCCTGGTTAAACCTCCTCTGTACCCTCTCCAATGCCTCCACATCTTTCTTATAATGTGGGGACCAGAACTGCACACAATACTACAAGTGCGGCCGCACTAGAGTTTTGTACAGTTGCAACATGACGTTGCGGCTCCGAAATTCAATCCCCCTACCAATAAAAGCTAAGACTCCATATGCCTTCTTAACCACTTTATCCACTTGACTGCCTACTTTCAGGGATCTATTGACACATACACCAAGATCCTTCTGTTCCTCAACACTATTAAGAGCCCTACCATTAGCCCTATACTCTAAACATTTATTGTTCCTGCCAAAGTGCATTACCTCACACTTTTCCACATTAAACTCCATTTGCCACCTCTCGGCCCAGCTCTGCAACTTGTCCAAGTCACTCTGTAAACTATAACACCCCTCTTCACTCTCTACCACTCCACCAACTTTAGTGTCATCTGCAAATTTACTGATCCATCCCTCAATACCCTCATCCAGATCATTTAGAACATAGAACAATACAGCACAGAACAGGCCCTTCGGCCTTCGATGTTGTGCCGACCAAAATAAAAAGCAATGCCCCTCCTAACTAAACCATTCCCTTCTCATCCATATACTTATCAATTAACCTCTTAAACGCCACCAACTTGGCGCATCTACAACAGCTGCAGGCAGGGCATTCCACTCCCTAATCACTCTTTGAGTAAAGAACCTACCTCTGATATCCGTCCTATAACTCATATCCCCTTATTTAAAGCTGTGTCCCCTCGTGCTAGCTTTCTCCATCCTAGGAAAAAGGCTATCACTGTCCACCCTATCTAAACCTCTAATCATCTTATATTTCATAAGGTCCCCTCTTAGCCGCCTCCTTTCTAACGAAAACAACCTCAAATCCTTCAGCCTCTCTTCATAGACCTGCCCTCCATACCAGGCAACATCCTGGTAAACCTCCTCTGTACCCTCTCCAATGCCTCCACATCTTTCTTATAATGTGGGGACCAGAACTGCACACAATACTCCAAGTGCGGCCGCACTAGAGTTTTGTACAGTTGCAACATGATGCTGCGGCTCCTAAATTCAATCCCCCTACCAATAAAAGCTAAGACTCCATATGCCTTCTTAACAACTTTATCCACTTGACTGCCTACTTTCAGGGATCTATTGACACATACACCAAGATCCTTCTGTTCCTCAACACTATTAAGAGCCCTACCATTAGCCCTATACTCTACACATTTATTGTTCCTGCCAAAGTGCATTACCTCACACTTTTCCACATTAAACTCCATTTGCCACCTCTCGGCCCAGCTCTGCAACTTGTCCAAGTCACTCTGTAAACTAAAACACCCCTCTTCACTATCTACCACTCCACCAACTTTAGTGTCATCTGCAAATTTACTGATCCATCCCTCAATACCCTCATCCAGATCATTTATAAAATTACAAACAGCAGGGGCCCCAAAACAGACCCCTGAGGCACACCACTCGTCACCGAACTCCACGATGAATATCTCCCATCAACCACCACCCTCTGTCTTCTATCTGCCAGCCAATTCCTAATCCAATTAGCTAAATCACCCTCTATTCCACACATCTGCATTTTCTGTAGAAGTCTTCCATGGGCCACCTTATCAAACGCCTTACTAAAGTCCATATATACTACATCAACCGCCTTACCCCCATCCACCTCTCTGGTCACTTTCTCAAAAAACTCAATGAGGTTAGTAAGGCATGACCTACCCTTCACGAAACCATGCTGACTATCCCCAATCAATTCATTTCTCTCTAAATAACTATAAATCCTATCCCTAATAATTCTCTCCAATACCTTGCCCACAACAGAAGTAAGACTCACTGGCCTATAATTCCCTGGAAGGTCTCTCTTCCCCTTCTTAAACAATGGGACCACATTCGCTATCCTCCAGTCCTCCGGAACCACACCCGTAACCAACGAGGACCTGAAGATCAGAGCCAGAGGCTCTGCAATCTCCTCTCTTGCCTCCCAGAGAATCCTAGGGTAAATCCCGTCCGGCCCAGGGGACTTATCCAACTTCAAACCCTCGAGCATTTCTAACACATCCTCCCTATCTACTACAATACTTCCCAATTTGCAACCCTGTACCTCAGTGATCTCCATAGCTACATTTCCAGCACTCTGCGTGAATACCGAAGAGAAATATTTATTCAGTGCCTCACCAATCTCTTCAGGCTCCACGCACAACTTCCCACTGCTGTCTATGACTGGACCTGGGTGTCCTTGTACAGGAATCTCAAGGTGTTGGTTTGTAGGTGCAGCAGGTAATTAAGAAGGCAAATGGTATTTTGTCCTTCATTGCCAGAGGGATTGAGTTTAAAAACAGTGAAGTTATGTTGTAGCTGTATAAGGTGCTGGTGAGGCCACATCTGGAGTTACTGTGTACAGTTTTGGTCTCCTTATTTGAGAAAGGATTTACTGGCACTGGAGGGGGTGCAGAGGAGGTTCACTAGGTTGATTCAGGAGTTGAAAGGGTTGGATTATGAGGAGAGACTGAGTAGACTGGGGCTATACTCATTGGAATTCAGAAGAATGAGGGGAAATCTTATAGAAACATATAAGATTATGAAGGGAATCGATAAGATAGAAGCAGGGAAGTTGTTTCCACTGGTGGGTGAAACTAGAACTAGGGGGCAGAGCCTCAAAATAAGGGGGAGCAGATTTAGGTCTGAGTTGAGGAGGAATTTCTTCACACAAAGGGTTGTGAATCTGTGGAATTCCCTGTCCAGTGAAGGAGTTGGGGCTCCCTCATTGAATGTTTTTAAGGCAAAGACAGATAAATTTTTGAACAGTAAAGGAATTAAGGGTTATGGTGAGTGGGTGGGTAAGTGGAGCTGAGCCCACAAAAAGATCAGCCATGATCGTATTGAATGGCGGGGCAGGATCGAGGGGCTAAACGGCCGACTCCAGCTCCTAGTTCTTATGTTCTTACAGGATTCTCAGAGGGTTTGTCAGGGTCAATGCTGAGAGGTTGTTTCCCTGTTGTGGGAGAGTCTGGGATCAGAGGGCAGCATCTCACAGTAAGGCGGAAGGGGGTCGCCCATCGGAGATAGAGATGGGGAGGGATTTCTTCTCGGGGGGAATGAATCTGTGGAATTCTTTTCCGCAGAGGGCTGTAGAGACTGGATCGTTAAGGATGTCCCAGGCTGAGACAGACAGATATTTAATCAGGAAGGGAATCGAGGGTAATGGGAATAAGGTGGGAAAGTGAAGTTAAGGATTATTTCACTAGATCAGTCATGATCTCATTGGATGGGAGAGCAGACTTGATGGGCTGAATGGTCTTACACAGCAGAGAAAGCCACAATTGCTGCCAACTGCTTGAATATTATTTTCCCACCTGGCATCATTCTTTATCGATTTCTGGGAAAATCTCACCTTCTGCTCCCACTGCCTTTCGGGGAAGAGAGTTCCAGAGACTCACCCCTCCAAGTGGAAAATCCTCTCCTCATCTCCATCAAAACCACAGACCCCTTATTTTTAAACAGTGAGGCTGTGTTGTAGATTCTTCCCCAAGAGGGAACATTCTCTCCACACCCACCCTGACAAAATCCTTCCACATCGTAATGGTGTTGGTCAAGTTGCCTCTTACTTTTTGAAACTCCAGCAGAGACAAACCCGATCTCTTCAATCTTTCCTCACAATCAAACCGTCCATTGCTGGTGTTAATCTGGAAAACCTTCTCTGAGCTCCTGACACAGTTACACCTTCCTGAAGTAAGGAGATCGATACAGTGCACAATACTCTAGATGAGGTCTCACCAATGTCCCACACAGCTGCAGCATAACCTCCAGATTCTCATCACACTAAATGCTAACATTCTATTAATTTTCCCAATTATTTGCTGTACCTGCACACCAATCTTTTGTGATTCATGCACTGGGACTCCTGGATCCCTCTGTATCTCAGAGCTCTGTAATCTCTCACTGTTTAGATCATAAATTTCTTTTTATTCTTCATGGCCAAAGTGGGCAATTTCATATTTTCCCCCATTACTCTCCATCTGGCAGAGTTTTGCCCACGCCGTGAGCTCTCTATATCCTCCTGTAGACTCCTCACATCCTTGTTACAGTTGGATTTCCGATCTGTCTTTGTGCCACATAAGGTGACTCTGTCCCTTTAGCATCTCACTCAGAGCCCCAAACTCTCCTTTGAGATGAGGCAGTTTTTCCTTCTTGGTTCATTGTGTTCTCTGCTATTATCCTCCACACTCCGACCCCACACATCCTTCCTGTGTTCCCTCCGAGTTCCCACCAATCACTGAGTGACTCTGATAGATCCCCTTTAATATCTCTCCCACACCCCACACTGCACCCACACTGAACACTGTCCCTCTTCCCCCATCCCATGCAGATGCATGGGATTGAGGGAGATTTAGCAATTTGGATCAGGAATTGGCTAGCTGATAGAAGACAGAGGGTGGTGATTGATGGGATATATTCAACCTGGAGTTTAGTTACTAGTGGTGTACCTCAGGGATCTGTTTTGGGGCCACTGTTGTTTGTTATTTTTATAAATGACCCGGATGAGGGTGTAGAGGGTTGGGTTAATAAATTTGCTGACGACACCAAAGTCGGAGGAGTTGTAGACAGTGAGGATGGATGTTGCAGTTTGCAGAGGGACATAGATAAGTTGCAGAGCTGGACTGAGAGGTGGCAAATGGAGTTTAATGTGGAAAAGTGTGAAGTGATTCACTTTGGTAAGAGTAATATGTGTGCAGAATATAGGGCTAATGGTAGGACTCTTAGTAGTGTAGATGAACAGAGAGATCTCAGCGTACAGGTGCATAGATCTCTGAAAGTTGGTACTCAAGTTGATAAGGTTGTTAAGAAGGCGTACAGTGTGTTAGCATTTATTGGTAGAGGGATTGAATTTCGGAGCTGAGATGTTATGTTGCAACTGTACAAAACTCTGGTGTGGCCGCACTTGGAGTATTGTGTGCAGTTCTGGTCGCCACATTATAAGAAAGATGTGGAGGCGTTGGAGAGGGTACAGAGGAGGTTTACCAGGATGTTGCCTGGTATGGAGGGCAGGTCTTATGAGGAAAGGCTGAGGGACTTGAGGTTATTTTCATTAGAGAGAAGAAGGCTAAGAGGTGACTTAATTGAGACATATAAGATGATCAGAGGGTTAGATAGGGTGGATAGTGAGAGCCTTTTTCCTCGGATGGAGATGGATAACACGAGGGGACATAGCTTTAAATTAAGGGGTGGTAGTTATAGGACAGTTAGAGGTGGGTTCTTTACTCAGAGGGTAGTAAGGGTGTGGAATGCCCTGCCTGCAGCAGTTGTGGACTCGTCAAGTTTAAGGGCGTTTAAATGGTCAGTGGATAGGGATATGGATAACATTGGAATAGTTTAGGTTAGAGGGTCATAAAATTGGTTACATTGGTCAGTGTAACATCGAGGGCCGAAGGGCCTGTACTGCGCTGTAATGTTCTATGTTCTATCTCCTTCCCAAGGGAGCTTCACTCTCAGTGAGGGGCTTTCAGTGTTTCTGGATGGGTAGACAGAGACGGGGTGGGAGGTGAGGAGGGCTGAGTGCAGAGAGGGGCTGAATGGAGTGAGGGCTCAGCGCAGTGAGGGATGGGAGGGAAGGTGAAAGGGGAATGAGGTTATTGGGAATCGAGCTGCTCTGAGCTGTTCGAGGTGGGGCCAGTGTTGCTGAGGTCTGGATTGTGTCATTGACAGAGCAGCTGGGACAACAGCACAGAGCGGGAAAGGGAGAACGTCCCCCAAAACCACTCATTACCAATCGATTTACCCAGAGCCTCACCCACACCGCACACCTCCCAAACACACACCCACACCGCACACCTCCCAAACACACACCCACACCGCACACCTCCCAAACACACACCCACACCGCACACTCCCAAACACAAACCCACCACTGCACACTCCAACCACACACCCACACTGCACACCTCCAAACCACAAACCCACACTGCACACCTCCCAAACACAAACCCACACTGCACACCTCCCAAACACAAACCCACACCGCACACCTCCCAAACACAAACCCACACCGCACACCTCCCAAACACAAACCCACACCGCACACCTCCCAAACACACACCCATACCACACACCTCCCAAACACAAACCCACACCGCACACCTCCCAAACACACACCCATACCGCACACCTCCCAAACACACACCCATACCACACACCTCCCAAACACACACCCACACCGCACACCTCCCAAACACACACCCATACCGCACACCTCCCAAACACAAACCCACACTGCACACCTCCCAAACACAAACCCATACCGCACACCTCCCAAACACAAACCCACACCGCACACCTCCCAAACACAAACCCACACCGCACACCTCCCAAACACACCATACGCACACTCCCAAACACAAACCCACACTGCACACTCCCAAACACAACCCATACCGCACACCTCCCAAACACAAACCCACACTGCACACCTCCAAACACAAACCCACACCGCACACCTCCCAAACACAAACCCACACCGCACACTCCCAAACACACACCCATCCGCACACTCCCAACACAAACCCACACCGCACACCTCCAAACACAAACCCACACCGCACACCTCCCAAACACACACCCATACCACACACCTCCCAAACACAAACCCACACTGCACACCTCCAAACACACACCCATACCGCACACCTCCCAAACACAACCATACTGCCACCTCCCAAACACAAACCACACCGCACACCTCCCAAACACCCACAGACATCCCAAACACAAACCCACACCGCACACCTCCCAAACACAAACCCACACTGACACTCCAAACACAACCCATACCGCACACCTCCCAACAAACCCACATGCACACCTCCAAACACCACACCGCACACTCCCAAACACAAACCCATACCGCACACCTCCCAAACACAAACCCACACTGCACACCTCCCAAACACAAACCACACTGCACACACATCCCAAAACATACCCACACCACACACCTCCCAAACACAAACCCACACCGCACACTCCCAAACACAAACCCATACCGCACCACCTCCCAAACACAAACCCATACCACACACTCCCAAACACACACCCACATGCACACCTTCCAAACACAACCCACACTGCACACTCCCAAACCAAACCCACACCGCACACCTCCCAAACACAACCCACACTGCACACCTCCAAACACAAACCCACACTGCACACCTCCAAACACACACCCATTACCGACACTTGTGTCCCAAACCACACCGCACCACCTCCCAAACACAAACCCACCGCACACCTCCCCAAACACACACCCATACCGCACACCTCCCAAACACACACACCCACGCACACCTCCAAACACAAACCCAAACCGCACACCTCCCAAACACAAACCCACACTGCACACCTCCCAAACACACACCCACACGCACACTCCCAAACACACACCCCATGCACACCTCCCAAACACAAACCCATACTGCACACCTCCCAAACACAAACCCACACCGCACACCTCCCAAAACAAACCCACACTGCACACCTCCAAACACAACCCATACCGCCACTCCCAAACACAAACCCACACTGCACACCTCCCAAACACACACCCATACGCCACTACCCCACTGGACACCTCCCAAACACACACCCATGCACACTCCCAACACACACACCCACCACACACCTCCCAAACACCACCCCACCGGCAACTCCCAAACCACACCCACACCGCACACCCCCAAAACACACACCCACGCAGCACTCCCAACACACCACCCACCGCACACCTCCCAACACACACCCACACCGCACAGCTCCCAAACACACACCCACCGCACACTCCCAAACACTCACATACTCACACTCCCAAACACACACCACACTGCACACCTCCAAACACAACCCCACTGCACACTCCCAAACACACCCATACCGCACATCTCCCAAACACAAACCCACACCGCACACCTCAAAAACACAAACACCCCGCTCACTCCAAACACAACACACCGCACACTCCCAAACTACACACACCACCGCACACCTCCCAACACAAACCACAGCACACACCTCCCAAACACCACACCCACACCGCAAACTCCAAACACACAACCCACCACACACCTCCCAATACACACACCCACCGCACACTTCCCAACCACATCCACGACCCTCCCAAACACTCACACAACGCACACCTCCCAAACCACACCTCCGCTGCACACTCCCTAACAGACACCCACACTCACATCTCCCAAACACACACCCATATCGCACACCTCCCAAACATACACCCCCGCTGCACACCTCCCAAACACATACCCACACCGCACACCTCCCAAACACACACCCACATCGCACGCCTCCCAAAACACACACCCACCGCACATCTCCCAAACACACACCCACACCGCACACCTCCCAAACACACACCCACACTGCACACCTCCCAAACACACATCCCCACTCGCACGACTCCCAAACACACACCCTCACTGCATACTCTCCCAAACACACACCCCCACGCACACTCTGCCAAACACACACCCACCACACACCTCCCAAACACATACCCACACCGCAACCTCCAAACACACACCCACACCGCACACCTCCCAAACACCCCACCCACACCGGCACATCGCCCAAACACACACCCATATCGCACACCTCCCAAACACACACCCCCACTGCACACCTCCCAAACACACACCTTCACCGCACACCTCCCAAACACACACCCCCATCGCACGCCTCCCAAATACACACACCCACCGCACACTCTCCCAAACACACCCCCCCACCGCACACCTCCCAAACACACACCCACACCGCACACCTCCCAAACACACATCCCCACCGCACGACTCCCAAACACACACCCTCACTGCATACCTCCCAAACACACACCCCCACCGCACACTCTGCCAAACACACACCCACCACACACCTCCCAAACACATCTTTACTCAAAGAGTGATTAGGGAGTGGAATGCCCTGCCTGCAGCTGTTGTAGATGCGCCAAGTTTGGTGGCGTTTAAGAGGTTAGTGGATAAGTATATGGATGAGAAGGGAATGGTTTAGTTAGGAAGGGCATTGCTTTTTATTTTGGTCGGCACAACATCGAAGGCCGAAGGGCCTGTTCTGTGCTGTATTGTTCTATGTTCTATGTTCTATCCCACACCGCACACCTCCTAAACACACACCCACACTGCACACCTACCAAACACACACCCACACCGCACACCTCCCAAACACACACCACACCGCACATCGCCCAACACACACCCACACCGCACACCTCCCAAACACAAACCCATCTGCTCACCTCCAAACACACACCCACCGCACACCTCCCAATCACACACCTCCGCTGCACACCTCCCAAACACACACCCACACTGCACATCTCCCAAACACACACCCACACCGCATACCTCCACAACACATACCCACACCGCACACCTCCCAAACATACTTCCCAAACACACACCCTCACTGCACACCTCCCAAACACACACCCCCATCGCACGCCTCCCAAACACACACACCCACCGCACACTCTCCCAAACACACACCCCCACGCATACCTCCACAACACACACCCACACCGCACACCTCCCAAACATACCCCCCCACTGCACACCTCCCAAACACACACCCTCACCGCATACCTCCCAAACACACACACCCACCGCACACTCTGCCAAACACATACCCCCACTGCACGCCTCCCAAACACACATCCTCACCGCACACTCTGCCAAACACACCCCCCCACCGCACACTCTGCCAAACACACACCCACCACACACCTCCCAAACACATACCCACACCGCACACCTCCCAAACACACACCCACACCGCACACCTCCCAAACACACACCCACACCGCACACCTCCCAAACACACACCCACACCGCACACCTCCCAAACACACCCCCCACTGCACAACTCCCAAACAATACCCACACCGCACACCTCCCAAACATACACCCCCACTGAAACCTCCCAAACACACACCCACACTGCACACCTCCCAAACACATACCCACACTGCACACTTCCCAAAGACACACCCACACCGCACACCTCCCAAACACACACCCACAACGCACACCTCCCAAACACACACCAACTCACACCTCCCAAACACACACCCACATCGCACACCTCCCAAACACACACCCCCACTGCACACCTCCCAAACACACACCCCCACCGCACACCTCCCAAACACACACCCACACCGCACACCTCCCAAACACAAAACCACTCACACCTCCCAAACACACACCCACCGCACACCTACCAAACACACACCCACTCACAACTCCCAAACACACACCCACACCGCAGACCTCCCAAACACCACCCCCCCACCGCACACCTCACAAACACACACCCACTCACACCTCCCAAAGACACACCCACCGCACACCTACCAAACACCACACCCACACCTCCCAAAACACACACCACACCGCACACCTCCCAAACACCACACCCACACCGCACACCTCCCAAACACACACCGATACCGCACACCTCCCAAACACACACCCACACCGCACACCTCCCAAACACACACCAACTCACACCTCCCAAACACACACCAACTTACACCTCCCAAACACACGCGAACTCACACCTTCCAAACACACACCAACTCACACCTCCCAAACACACCCCCACATACACCTACCAAACACACACCCGACATCGCACGCCTCCCAAACACACCCCACCGGACACCTCCCAAACACACACCAACTCACACCTCCCAAACACACACCAACTCACACCTCCCAACACACACCAACTCACACCTCCCAAACACCACACCAACTCACACCTCCGAAACACACACCAACTCACACCTCCCAAACACACACCAACTCAACCTCCGAAACACACACCAACTCACACCTCCCAACACACACCCACACCGCACAATCCCACAAACACACACCCACACAACACACCTCCCAAACACACACCAACTCACACCTCCCAAATACCACCACCGCACACCTACCAAACACACACCAACACGTACCTCCCAAACACACACCCACCGTACACCTACCAAACACACACCAACTCACACCTCCCAACACACACCCACCGCACACCTCCCAAACACACCCACACCGCACACCTCCCAAATACACCCCTACCGCACATCTCCCAAACACACTCACACCGCACACCTCCCAAACACCCCCCCACCGGACACCTCCCAAACACACACCAACTCACACCTCCCAAACACACACCCACCCACACACCTACCAATACACACCAACTCACACCTCCCAAACACACACCCCACACCGCACATCTCCCAAACACACACCCACACCGCACACTGCAAACACACACACTCACACCTCCCAAAACACACACCCACCGTACACCTACCAAACAGACACCAATTCACACCTCCCAAACACACACTCACCGCACACCTCCCAAACACACCCACACCGCACACCTCCCAAATACACCCCTACTGCACACCTCCCAAACACACCCACAACGCACACAACCTCCCAAACACACCCCCACGGACACCTCCCAAACACACAACAACCACACTCCCCAAAACTCACCAACTCACACCTCTGAAACACACACCCACGCCACACCTCCGAAACACACACCCACGCCCCACACTCCGAAACACACACCAACTCACACCTCCCAAACACACACCCACACCGCACAGCTCCCAAACACACACCCACACCGCACATCTCCCAAACACACACAAACTCACAACTCCCAAACACACACCCACACCGCACACCTACCAAACACAACCCCACTGCACACATCCCAAACACACCCATACCGCACACCTCCCAAACACACACAAACTCACACCTCCCAAACACACACCCCCACCGCACACCTCCCAAACACACACAAACTCACACCTCCCAAACACACACCCCCACCGCACACCTCCCAAACACACACAAACTCACACCTCCCAAACACACCCCCCCACCGCACACCTCCCAAACACACACAAACTCACACCTCCCAAACACACACCCACCACCGCACATCTCCCAAACGACAATCACACACACCTAACAAACACACACCACCACACACCTCCCAAACACACACCCCCACCGCACACCTCCCAAACACACACCCCACCGCACACCTCCCAGACACACACCCCCACCGCACACCTCCCAAACACCACCCACACCGCACACCTCCCAAACAGTTCACCCCCACACCGCACACCTCCCAAACACACACCCACACCGCACACCTCCCAAACACACCCCCACACCGCACACCTCCCAAACACTCACCCACACTGCACACCTCCCAAAACTCACCCACACTGCACACCTCCCAAACACACACCCACTCACAACTTCCAAACACTCACCCACACCGCACACCTCCCAAACACACACCAACTCACACCTCCGAAACACACACCCACACCGCACAGCTCCCAAACACTCACCAACTCACACCTCCCAAACACACACCCACTCACACCTCCCAAACACACCTCCCCACTGCACACCTCCCAAACACACACTTACACCGCACACCTCCCAAACACACACCCCCACCACACACCTCCTGATCACACCCCCACCGCACACCTCCCGAACACACCCACACTGCACATCTCCCGAACACACCCACACTGCACATCTCCCAAACACCCCCCCACAGCACACCTCCCAAACACACAATCCACACACACACACCCACACACAAACACCCACACACACAGACACCCACACACACGTACACACGCATGCACAGGTACACAGGCATACCTGCAGATAGTGCTGCACTGTCAGAGGGTCAGTGCTGAGGGAGTGCCGCACTGTCAGAGGGTCAGTGCTGAGAGAGTGCCGCACTATCAGAGGGTCAGTGCTGAGGGAGTGCCGCACTGTCAGAGGGTCAGTGCTGAGGGAGTGCCGCACTGTCAGAGGGTCAGTGCTGAGAGAGTGCAGCACTGTCAGAGGGTCAGTGCTGAGGGAGTGCCGCACTGTCAGAGGGTCAGTGCTGAGGGAGGTGCCGCACTGTCAGAGGGTCAGTGCCGAGGGAGTGCCGCACTGTCAGAGGGTCAGTGCCGAGGGAGTGCCGCACTGTCAGAGGGTCAGTGCTGAGGGAGCCGCACTGTCAGAGGGTCAGTGCTGAGGGAGTGCCGCACTGTCAGAGGGTCAGTGCTGAGGGAGTGCCGCACTGTCAGAGGGTCAGTGCTGAGGGAGTGCCGCACTGTCAGAGGGTCAGTGCTGAGGGAGCGCCGCAGATTGGGTTTTACTGCAATGCAATTGAGTTTTGTTGTCACCATTACTGGAATCAACTTTATATTCCAGATTTATCTCGTTAACCCAAATAGTGTTTGATGGGGTCAGTGCGGGGTCACTTTTAACATTTAGGAAAAAACATGGACAGGTTCATGGATGACAGGGGTGTGGGGGGATATGGTTCAGGTGCAGGTGAGTGGGACTAGGAAGAAAAATGTTTCAGCACAGACAAGAAGGGCCAGAAGGCCTGTTTCTGAGCTGTAAATTTTCCATTGGTTCTATGGGCACAGTGTAGAGAGAGCATTACTCTGTATCTAACCCCGTGCTGTCCCTGTCCTGGGAGTGTTTGATGGGGGACAGTGTAGAGAGAGCATTACTCTGTATCTAACCCCGTGCTGTACCTGTCCTGGGAGTGTTTGATGGGGACAGTGTAAAGGGAGCTTTACTCTATATCTCGCCCCATGCTGTACCTGTCCTGGGAGTGTTTGATGGGGGACAGTGTAGAGAGAGCTTTACTCTGTATCTAACCCCGTGCTGTACCTCTCCTGGGAACATTTGATGGGGGGGCAGTGTAGCGGACGTTTTACTCTGTATCTCACCCCGTGCTGTACCTGTCCTGGGAGCGTTTGATGTGGGGACAGTGTAGTGGCAGCTTTACTCTGTATCTTACCCTGTGCTGTACCTGTCTTGGGAGTGTTTGATGGGGGACAGTGTAAATGGAGCTTTACTCTGTATCAAATCCCATGCTGTACCTGTCCTGGGAGTGTTTGATGGGGGACAGTGTAGAGGCAGCTTTACTCTGTATCAACCCTGGCTGTACCTGTCCTGGGAGTGTTTGATGGGGGACAGTGTAGGGGGAGCTTTACTCTGTATCTAACCCCGTGCTGTACCTGTCTTGGGAGTGTTTGATGGGGACAGTGTAAATGGAGCTTTACTCTGTATCTAATCCCATGCTGTACCTGTCCTGGGAGTGTTTGATGGGGACAGTGTAGAGGGAGCTTTACTCTGTATCTAACCCTGTGCTGTACCTGTCCTGGGAGTGTTTGATGGGGGACAGTGTAGAGGGAGCTTTACTCTGTATCTAACCCCGTGCTGTACCTGTCCTGGGAGTGTTTGATGGGGACAGTGTAGAGGGAGCTTTACTCTGTATCTAACCCCGTGCTGTACCTGTCCTGGGAGTGTTTGATGGGGGGACAGTGTAGAGGGAGCTTTACTCTGTATCTAACCCCGTGCTGTACCTGTCCTGGGAGTGTTTGATGGGGGGACAGTGTAGAGGGAGCTTTACTCTGTATCTAACCCCGTGCTGTACCTGTCCTGGGAGTGTTTGATGGGGGGACAGTGTAGAGGGAGCTTTACTCTGTATCTAACCCCGTGCTGCACCTGTCCTGGGAGTGTTTGATGGGGGGACAGCATAGGGGGAGCTTTACTCTATATCTCACCCCATGCTGTACCTGTCCTGGGAACATTTGATGGGGGGGCAGTGTAGATGGAGCTTTACTCTGTATCTGACCCCATGCTGTACCTGTCCTAGGAGTGTTTGATGGGGGACAGTGTAAATGGAGCTTTACTCTGTATCTAATCCCATGCTGTACCTGTCCTGGGAGTGTTTGATGGGGGGATAGTGTAGAGGGAGCTTTACTCTGTATGTAACCCCGTGCTGTACCTATCCTGCGAGTGTTTGATGGAGGGACAGTGTAGAGGGAGCTTTTCTCTGTATCTAACTCCGTGCTGTACCTGTCCTGGGAGTGTTTGATGGGGGGGACAGTGTAAAGGAAGCTTTACTCTGTATCTTACCCTGTGCTGTACCTGTGCTGGGAGTGTTTTATGGGGAACAGTGTAAAGGGAGCTTTACTCCCTTTACGTCGAAGGCCGAAGGGCCTGTTAATAGAACATAGAACATAGAACAATACAGCACAGAACAGGCCCTTCGGCCTTCGATGTTGTGCCGACCAAAATAAAAAGCAATGCCCCTCCAAACTAAACCATTCCCTTCTCTTCCATATACTTATCAATTAACCTCTTAAACGCCACCAAACTTGGCGCATCTACAACAGCTGCAGGCAGGGCATTCCACTCCCTAATCACTCTTTGAGTAAAGAACCTACCTCTGATATCCGTCCTATAACTCATACCCCTTAATTTAAAGCTGTGTCCCCTCGTGCTAGCTTTCTCCATCCTAGGAAAAAGGCTATCACTGTCCACCCTATCTAAACCTCTAATCATCTTATATGCTTCAATAAGATCCCCTCTTAGCCGCCTCCTTTCTAACGAAAACAACCTCAAATCCTTCAACCTCTCTTCATAGGACCTGCCCTCCATACCAGGCAACATCCTGGTAAACCTCCTCTGTACCCTCTCCAATGCCTCCACATCTTTCTTATAATGTGGCGACCAGAACTGCACACAATACTCCAAGTGCGGCCGCACTAGAGTTTTGTACAGTTGCAACATGATGCTGCGGCTCCTAAATTCAATCCCCCTACCAATAAAAGCTAAGACTCCATATGCCTTCTTAACAACTTTATCCACTTGACTGCCTACTTTCAGGGATCTATTGACACATACACCAAGATCCTTCTGTTCCTCAACACTATTAAGAGCCCTACCATTAGCCCTATACTCTACACATTTATTGTTCCTGCCAAAGTGCATTACCTCACACTTTTCCACATTAAACTCCATTTGCCACCTCTCGGCCCAGCTCTGCAACTTGTTCTATGTACCCTCATACCCACCCACCAACTGTACTCCAACACCTCCTATCCACCGACTATACCCTAATACCTCCACACCCACTGACTGTATCCCATACCATTCTCCACCTACCGACTGTGCCTAATACCCTCCCCCACCCACTGACTGTACTCCAATACCCCCCACCCACCGACTGTACCCCCTCACTTGACTGTACCTCAATATCCTTCATCCAACTGAACCCCAATAATCTCCACCCACTGACTATACCCCAATACCCCCACCAACCGACTATATCCCAATATCCTCAACCAACAGTACCCCAATACCCTCATCCAACTATACCCCCAATACATAGAACATAGAACATAGAACATTACAGCACAGAACAGGACCTTCGGCCTTCGATGTTGCGCCAACCAATATAAAAAGCAATGCCCCTCCAAACTAAACCATTCCCTTCTCTTCCATATACTTATCAACTAAAAAACTAATACCTCAACCACTGACTGTACCCTAATACCATTCCCCCGACTATACTCCAATACCCTCACCCACCAACTATACCCAGTACTCCCCACACACTGACTGTACCCCAATACCCCAAACACTGATTATATTCTAATGCCCCTCACTACTGTATGTATCTCAATACCCCCTAGCCATTGACTGCACCCAATATCTCCCACCGCCGACAGTACCCCAATTTCCTTCATTATTGTAATGGAGAGGGGTAGAGTCAACGGCAGGGCAAGGTTTATATTTGGGGCAGGGGTAATTATGATGTCATTGGGCAAGAATTAAGGAGCATAAGATGGGAACAGAAACTGTCAGGTATGGGCAGAATCAAAAAGTGGAGCTTGTTCAAGGAACAAATACTGCGAATCCTTGATTTCCTCCCCTCCTGTCAGGCAGGGAGGAAATGGCTGAATGAGGGAACCATGATTCACAAAAGAGGTTGAATGTCTTGTTAAGAGGGAAAAGGGAGACTTTAACTTTGCTAATATTGATTGGAATAGCTATAGCTCTAGCTCGTTAGAGGGGTCAGTTTTCGTACAGAGTGTGCAGGAAGGTTTTTTGACTCAGTATGTAGAGAGGCCAACTAGAGGTGAGGCTACATTGGATTTGGTGCTGGGCAATGAGCCAGACCAGGTGTTAGGCTTGGAAGTTAGTGAACATTTTGGTGATAGTGACCACAATTCGGTTACGTTCACCTTAGTGATGGACAGGGATAGGCATGAAGCTGGGGGCTGTAGTTATAGCTGGGGGAAGGGTAATTATGAGGCCATCAGGAGAGAACTAGGGTGCATAGATTGGACTAGGGAACTACAGGGACTGGGAACATCTGGAATAGAACATAGAACATAGAACAATACAGCACAGAACAGGCCCTTCGGCCTTCGATGTTGTGCCGACCAAAATAAAAAGCAATGCCCCTCCTAACTAAACCATTCCCTTCTCATCCATATACTTATCAACTAACCTCTTAAACGCCACCAAACTTGGCGCATCTACAACAGCTGCAGGCAGGGCATTCCACTCCCTAATCACTCTTTGAGTAAAGAACCTACCTCTGATATCCGTCCTATAACTCATACCCCTTAATTTAAAGTTGTGTCCCCTCGTGCTAGCTTTTTCCATCCTAGGAAAAAGGCTATCACTGTCCACCCTATCCAACCTCTAATCATCTTATATGTTTCAATAAGATCCCCCCTTAGCCGCCTCCTTTCTAACGAAAACAACCTCAAATCCTTCAACTCTCTTCATAGGACCTGCCCTCCATACCAGGCAACATCCTAGTAAACATCCTCTGTACCCTCTCCAATGCCTCCACATCTTTCTTATAATGTGGCGACCAGAACTGCACACAATACTCCAAGTGCGGCCGCACTAGAGTTTTGTACAGTTGCAACATGATGCTGCGGCTCCTAAATTCAATCCCCCTACCAATAAAAGCTAAGACTCCATATGCCTTCTTAACAACTTTATCCACTTGACTGCCTACTTTCAGGGATCTATTGACACATACACCAAGATCCTTCTGTTCTCAACACTATTAAGAGCCTTACCATTAGCCTATACTCTACACATTTATTGTTCCTGCCAAAGTGCATTACCTCACACTTTTCCACATTAAACTCCATTTGCCACCTCTCGGCCAGCTCTGAAACTTGTTTCTATGTACCTCATACCCACCACCAACTGTACTCCAACACCTTCCTATCCACCGACTATATCCCTAATACCTCCCACCCACTGACTGTATCCCATACCATTCTCCCCTACCGACTGTCCTAATACCCTCCCCACCCATGACTGTACTCCAATACCCCCCACCCACCGACTGTACCCCTCACTTGACTGTACCTCAATATCCTTCATCCAACTGAACCCAAATAATCTCCACCCACTGACTATACCCAATACCCCCACCAACGACTATATCCCAATATCCTCAACCAACAGTACCCCATACCTCATCAAACTATACCCCCAATACATAGAACATAGAACATAGAACATTACAGCACAGAACAGACCTTCGGGCCTTCGATGTTGCCAACCAATATTAAAAGCAATGCCCCTCCAAACTAAACCATTCCCTTTCTCTCCATATACTTATAACTAAAAAACTAATACCTCAAACCACTGACTGTACCCTAATACCATTCCCCCCGACTATACTCCAATACCCTCACCACCAACTATACCCAGTACTCCCCACACACTGACTTACCCCAATACCCAAAACACTGATTTATTCAATGCCCTCACTATGTATGTATCTCAATACCCCCTAGCCATTGACTGCACCCAATATCTCCCACCCGACAGTACCCCAATTTCCTTCATATTGTAATGGAGAGGGGTAGAGTCAACGGCAGGGCAAGGTTTTATATTTGGGCAGGGGTAATTATGATGTCATTGGGCAAGAATTAAGGAGCTAAGATGGGAACAGAAACTGTCAGGTATGGCAGAATCAAAAAGTGGAGCTTGTTCAAGGAACAAATACTGCGAATCCTTGATTTCCTCCCCTCCTGTCAGGCAGGGAGGAAATGGCTGAAGAGGGAACCATTATTCACAAAAGAGAGGTTGAATGTTTGTTAAGAGGGAAAGGGAGACTTTAACTTTGCTAATATTGATTGGAATAGCTATAGCTCTAGCTCGTTAGAGGGGTCAGTTTTCGTACAGAGTGTGCAGGAAGGTTTTTTTGACTCAGTATGTAGAGAGGCCAACTAGAGGTGAGGCTACATGGATTTGTGCTGGGCAATGAGCCAGACCAGGTGTTAGGCTTGGAAGTTAGTGAACATTTTGGTGATAGTGACCACAATTCGGTTACGTTCACCTTAGTGATGGACAGGATAGGCATGAAGCTGGGGGCTGTAGTTATAGCTGGGGGAAGGGTAATTATGAGGCCATCAGGAGAGAACTAGGGTGCATAGATTGGACTAGGGAACTACAGGACTGGGAACATCTGGAATAGAACATAGAACATAGAACATTACAGCACAGAACAGGCCCTTCGGCCTTCGATGTTGCGCCGACCAATATAAAAAGCAATGCCCCTCCAAACTAAACCATTCCCTTCTCTTCCATATACTTATCAACTAACCTCTTAAACGCCACCAAACTTGGCGCATCTACAACTGCTGCAGGCAGGGCATTCCACTCCCGAACCACCCTTTGGGTAAAGAACCTACCTCTGATATCCGTCCTATAACTATCACCCCTTAATTTAAAGCTGTGTCCCCTCGTGCTAGCTTTCTCCATCCTAGGAAAAAGGCTATCACTGTCCACCCTATCTAAACCTCTAATCATCTTATATGTTTCGATAAGGTCCCCTCTTAGCCGCCTCCTTTCTAACGAAAACAACCTCAAATCCCTCAGCCTCTCCTCATAAGACCTGCCCTCCATACCAGGCAACATCCTGGTAAACCTCCTCTGTACCCTCTCCAATGCCTCCACATCTTTCTTATAATGTGGGGACCAGAACTGCACACAATACTCCAAGTGCGGCCGCACTAGAGTTTTGTACAGTTGCAACATGACGTTGCGGCTCCGAAATTCAATCCCCCTACCAATAAAAGCTAAGACTCCATATGCCTTCTTAACAACCTTATCGACTTGACTGCCTACTGCCTATCTAACTTTACTCTGTATCTAACCTCGTGCTGTACCTGCCCTGGAAGTGTTTGAGGGGACAGTGTAGAGGGAGCTTTACTCTGGATCTAACCCCATGCTGTACCTGTCCTTGGAACATTTGATGGGGGGACGGTGTAGAGGAAGCTTTACTCTGTATCTAACCCCGTGCTGTACCTGTCCTGGGAGTGTTTGATGGGGGACAGTGTAGAGGGAGCTTTACTCTGTATCTAACCCCGTGCTGTACCTGTCCTGGGAGTGTTTGATGGGACAGTGTAGAGGGAGCTTTACTCTGTATCTAACCCCGTGCTGTACCTGTCCTGGGAGTGTTTGATGGGGAAGTGAGAGGGAGCTTTACTCTGTATCTAACCCGTGCTGTACCTGTCCTGGGAGTGTTTATGGGGGAAGTGTGAGGGAGCTTTACTCTGTATCTAACCCGTGCTGTACCTGTCCTGGGAGTGTTTGATGGGGACAGTGTAGAGGGAGCTTTACTCTGTATCTAACCCCGTGCTGTACCTGTCCTGGGAGTGTTTTGGGGGACAGTGTAGAGGGAGCTTTACTCTGTATCTAACCCCGTGCTGTACTGTCCTGGGAGTGTTTGATGGGGGACAGTGTAGAGGGAGCTTTACTCTGTATCTAACCCCGTGCTGTACCTGTGCTGGGAGTGTTTAGTGCTGATTTAGGGATACTGGGACGGTGGTAGAGTTTGTGGTGAGTTGGATCGGATCCGTACAGAGAGTTTCTGAAATAATTGTGAATGTTTTGAATAATGAATGAGTCGGACTAGCCCATCGCAGTCTGAAATGTGGTTAATTAATCGATTCTGTAAAGAATCCTCTACCTGAATTATTCATCAGGACATTTTATCATTGCAGTGGGGATTGGATCATTCCCGACAGACTCGTTCCACACGATAGAACCAGCTAATGAGTACCGGGGCTGGATTTAATCAAATGCCACCAAATAAACCTCCCCCTCCCTCCTGTATCACTCACAAAGCACAGATTGGGGGATTCAGGCAGGCCCTGCTTCCCTTGCCCCCCAACCCTGGGTCAGTGATTCACCTGTCCCCCAGGATGGGTGGTCGGACACGGGCCCCATCCCCCCTATCCCACCTTCACCCCAGCTCTGCACCTGTGCTGGACAGTCAAACGAATGTCTCCTGTTTGTGTTGTTGGGCTGTCGTGTGTGGAGTACGAGGGTCAGAGTCACAGCTGTTGCTGTTTATACCCAATGTCGATGAATGAGATAAGGGTGTGGAGCAGCTTGGAAAAGCTGTGAGGTGAACTGTTACCCCGGGGAGTCGCTCTCGGGAATGGGTCTGGAGACAAAGAACAAAGAAAATTCCAACACAGGAACAGGCCCTTCGGCCCCTCCAAACCTGTATTAACCATGCTGCCAGACTGAACTAAAACCCCCTTCCCTTCCGTGGATCATATCCCTCTATTCCCATCTCATTCATGGATTTGTCAAGATGCCCCTTTAAACTCACTGCCGTATCCGCTTCCACTATCTCCCCCAGCAACGAGTTCCAGACATTTATTCCTCTTTCTGTAAAAAAATCTACCTTGTGCATCTCCTTTAAACCCTGCCGCTCGCACCTTAAACCTGTGCCCCCTAGTAACTGACTCTTCCACCCTGGGGAAAAAGCTTCTGACTATCCACTCTGTCCATGCCCCTCATAATCTTGTAGACTTTTATCAGGTCTCCCCTCACCCTCCATCACTCTGGAGTTGCTGTGGGGAGTGGCTCTGGGCTCTCACTCTGGACAATTGGTGTGGGGATGTTCTCTGTGTTGTGACTCTGAGTCGCTCTGAGGAGCCTGTGCTGAGCCCTGTACGTGTGTAGTGACTCTGTACTGCCAACCTCCCAATCACTGCCAATCCCCTCCACCCCTGCAATGCTGGATCCCTCCCCCCCCCCGCACCTGATCACTGTCCTCCTTTGACCATTCACAGGCCCTACCCCAACACCCTTCTCCCAGCTTTCCAGGATCTCCAATCCCTGCTCCCGATAGACACTCTGTCCCCCATTGTGAGCCCACTCCCACGCAGTGCTCCCCCACCTCAATCACTGGCCTCCTGATTTTCCTGACCAATCCCAATGGCAGCCGGACACACCCCTCCTTCAGCAATCACCCCCAGATCGTCCATATGCCCCACTCCTTTGGCACTGACCCATGCCCAATAGGCAGCATCCAGATACCTCCTGGGCATTGGCACTTTACCCCTTAGGCAGAGCCAGTGTCCAGACTGGTACTGCCCCATGCCCAGGAGCACCAACCCCCCCCTCCCCCCCTTCCCCTGCCTGACCCTCTGATTACCCTCCCTTTATTCCAGCAGGGTCAGGCTGCCATTTCCCTGAGAGTGGGGGGCCGGTCTGAACCCTGCCTGAGTGAGATTGTACTGACGGGGTGAGAGAATTTGGTAGACCAGAGAATTCAGGCCCGGGTCCCATAACAAAATCCAGACAATATTGAGATGAGTGTTGAAATGGACTGCGAGCTTCCCTGCTGATTTCCGAGCAAGACACTGCTGGAAATCCATCACTGAGAAACACAAGCAAAGCGCAAACACTCGCGCAAACCCCGCAGATCAGCTGCCATGGGATTTTCCTGAGTCAGTGCACTAATTCCTCAGGGAGAATGGGAGAGTCGGAGAACGGCAGTGGTTTGCATGCGGAGATTCACACTGATAACAGATTGATTTTCGGAGCTGCCTCCTGTTCAGAGAACAGACTGAAACTAAACCCAGGAGTTTGTTAAATTTTCCAATTACAACAAATCGTCTGAGCAGCTTAAACATAGGAACAGAAATGTTTGTTTTTCCATATGTAATTGGTTCAATAATCCTCTACATCATTCATTATCACACGGGGTCAATATGAAGGTTAATCGATAGGATGTCATTTCCTGTTGGGTATATCCGATGTTCTGGAATGTGGCGCTCCTTGACCCTCAAAATGTGATTTTGAACTTCAGAGACTTCTTCTCTTGGAACTAATTCTGCATCATTTTCACATGGACACAATCATCAACAACTCAGATTGAACCAAATCTTCCTCAATAACATTCACAGCAGCAGGAACTGAAGACGTTGGTAATGCTGGAGAAGATTCTGAGAAATTATTTTGTGATGACAATTGGTGTCGCCAAACTATTTCATCCTTGCTTTGAGTTGTGTAAGAAATTGGACGTGTTTTTGCTAAAACTGTAAGTGGTACCAGTTTCTTCTTGTGGCCTAATTACTCACTAACACTCGATCTTCTTGTTGAAATGAGTGTTGTTTTACCATCACTTCTTGTCTTGCAACTTGAGACTGTTGTTGACATTCTATTATCTCTGAAGTTTCTGGAGATAATAATAAATGAAATGTAGTTCTCGACTTTCTCTTTAAGAATAGTAATTCAGGTGAACTTTGGGTAGTCACCTGAGTGGTGTCTCTGTAAGATGCCAAAAAGCTACTCACACAATGTAATAATGATCCTTGCTCTTTAGAATCTCTTAAAGAATGTTTTAAAGATTGTACAAATTTTTCAGCTGATCTACTGGTTAATGGATAACAAGGTGCCAAAAGTTAGTTTCTCATAATGAAAAAGACCTTTATGAGTAACGATGGTAAGTTATGGGTGAGATTCAGCAGCTCCATTCATCTGGAAATATATTGGTGAAAGACCGATCTCTGCCCATCTGATAACCCAGCAAACAAATCTTCAATTAGAGGAAGTGGATATCAATCAGTAAACAGCACTGGATTTATCGTTGCTTTAAAATCATCACAAATAAGAACTGAACCATCTGGTTTGATGATGGGTACGGTGGGTGTAACCAGCTCTAACATACCAGTGTTAATATGTCACACTAATTCTTCCCTGACCTTGGTATAAATTGCGTATGGCATTGCCCTTGCTTTGAGACTTTTTGGTTAACTATTTGGCTTTACTTGAATTTCTTTATTAACTTTCTTTATTAAGCCCAGTGTCTCTGCGAATACACTCCTGCATTTATCCAGAAGATGCTGTCGGTCTGTTCTGACATCGAAAAATCTTCTGCCAGCAATCCAGTTTTGCTTTATCTTCTCCAACCACGATCTCACAAACAGCTGGAAAT
The DNA here is from genome assembly GCA_024679065.1 of Sphyrna mokarran. Lineage (NCBI taxonomy): Eukaryota > Metazoa > Chordata > Chondrichthyes > Carcharhiniformes > Carcharhinidae > Sphyrna > Sphyrna mokarran. The sequence continues at coordinate 1,243,900 of JAGIQG010000007.1, read as the reverse complement.
TTACCATGGAACACCACATGGAGAGGCAACTCCATGATTTTCCATTCAATTCTACGCTGACTATGATGTAACTTTTTAAAAGAAAGCTTACGGTGTACTGGCCTTCATTCATCGAGGGATTGAGTTCAGGAGTCAGGAGGTAATGCTGCAGCTTTATAGGACGCTTGTCAGACCACACTTGGAGTACTGTGCGCAGTTCTGGTCGCCTCACTATAGGAAGGACGTGGAAGCTATTGAAAGGGTGCAGAGAGATTTACAAGGATGTTGCCTGGATTGGGAGGCATGCCTTATGAAGACAGGTTGAGGGAGCTGGGACTGTTCTCCCTGGAGAGACGAAGGTTGAGAGGCGACCTGATAGAGGTTTACAAGATGTTGAGAGGAATAGATAGGGTGGACTCTCAGAAACTATTTCCCAGGGCTGAAATGGTCGCGACGAGAGGGCACAGATTTAAGGTGCAGGGAAGCAAGTACAGAGGGGATGCTAGGGGAAAGTTTTTCACTCAGAGGGTGGTGATTGAATGGAATCGGCTGCCGTCGGTGGTGGTCGAGGCGAACTCGCTGGGGTCTTTTAAAAGACTTCTGGATGAGTATATGGGATCCAATGGGTTTGGGGGTTATAGATAGGTCTATGGCTGGGTAGGTTTTGATGTGTTCGGCACAACTCGTGGGCCGAAGGGCCTGTTTGTGCTGTAGTGTTCTATGTTCTAAGGTATAATTTCTTCTGTGTCTGTCCTTAAAATCAGCTGATTTTAAAGGAAGATGCTTCAGCTTTTGCTGGGAACTAAAGATATAGCAGGCATTTGCATCAACCTCCATCCTAATAAATTGTCCACGTAACTGCTGAATCACCCAGAATGGGATTCAACCTGTATAGAGAAGATGTTCAGCTGGAGCTCACCATTATATTTCTGAACATTCTCTTTTTCAGAGTTGTAATTTTTTCCTTCCATGCTGTAAATTCCTTTCATAGAATGCAATTTGTTCTCTTACGTATCCAGATTCTGAATATTCTTCTCAAGGGAAGCTGGTCTAGCCCAACAAGCTTTTGCAATGGGATCTATTTTGCCACAATTCTTGCATTGACTCTCCTTGCTCCAGCATTCACTCATTGAATGGCATCTGTGACATGCTTATTGCTGCCTTAACTTCTTACGGGCAGTTTTCAACTTATGGATCTTCATTCCTGCATCAAATTCTGAAGCTTCTTCAGCAGCCAGTTCTATCAACACCACAATTTCCATGCTGTCTTTAGAGCCAAAGCACGTTCAATAAGCAATCTTCTACAACAGCCTCATTTTGCCGAGACTTAAAGTAAAAGATCTCAGACACTGGGCCCCTATTTCACCATTTTGGTTTGAAGCACTGGGCGGAATTGAAATTGGGAATGTTTCAGATCCGACTTTTAGACCCCTTCCCGTACACACTCTGCCTGAAAATATGTATCGGTGATTCCGAATCGCACTGCACAAGCCTGTGGGTGGGGCTTAATGCTCCCAAAATCCCTGCAGCTCCAATTGGCACCTCCAACTGCACACGCACAAGAGAGAAAAGATAGAATGCGGCTCCCCTGTCACGTCGCTTCCAGCCTGGATAATGTAAAGGTATACAATGCTGTCACTGGGTTCAGTCCCAATCACGGCATCGGTAAAGGGGAAACTGGTACAGAGACGGGCATGGATCCCAGTTCTCGCCTCATTCCTGACTTTACCAAGTTCTCATACTCAAAAGTGAGTGCAACACAATGGTAAAATCGGACACAGTATCTTCCTGTGTCTCTCAACGTTGTGCCAATGTTTTAAGGCTGAGCAATTCTTTAACTTTCCACTTAATTTCTTCAGCAGAACTTGAACTGTTCCACGATAATGATTTGAGAGTGATGTTCTTCAAGGATCCTGGCTTTGCTGCCAGAATAAGCCAAGCTCCAGATGTATTTTTGATATCACACCAGCTGTGCAGCACAATTATTTTCTTTTCTGATTTATCAAAATTGCCCGAAATATCTCAGTCCGGGATCTCTCTGCCCAGGATCTCTCCGTCTGGAATCTCTCTGCCCGGAATCTCTCTGCCTGGGATCGCTCTGTTCTCTGGTTGGAAAACTCCCTTTTCTAAACCCACACACACAGAGCTTGTTAGTACTTCCCTTTTGAAACTGGCACTTCAATCTTCAATCCCATTGTTGCTTTTTCCCAAAGTGTGAGGACTCCCAGTGTTTGTTTTCAACCTGGAACTTTTCCCAATGCTCTCGGTGAAACAAAACCCAGCCTTTTGTAATGTCTGAACAGTAAGTTTGCAGATGACACCAAGATTGGTGGCACAGTGGACAGTGAAGAAAATTATCTCCGATTGCAACGGGATCTTGATCAATTGGGCCAGTGAGCTGATGAATGACAAATGAATGACATAGATAGGCTGTTAGCTTGGGCAGACAGATGGCAGATGGAATTCAATCCTGATAAATGTGAGGTGATGCATTTCGGGAGAAAGAATGTAGGAGGGAGGTATATGATAAAGGGTAGACCTATTGTCTGAAGGTGGCAGAGCAAGTGGAGAAGGTTGTGAAGAAAGTATATAGTATGTTAGCCTTTATAGGAAGGGGTATAGAGTACAAGAGCTGGCCTTTAATGTTGCAGTTGTATAAAACGTTGGTTAGACCTCATTTGGAATACTGCGTCCAGTTCTGGTCGCCTTACTACCGGAAGGATGTGGAGACTCTGGAGAGAGTGCAGAGGAGGTTTACAGGATGCTGCCTGGTATGGAAGGTCTGAGTTACGAGGAGAGGTTAGGCAAATTGGGACTGTTTTCCTTAGAAAAACGTAGACTTAGAGGAGATCTAATAGAGGTGTACAAGATTATGAGGGGTATAGATAGAGTAAACAGGGTTAAGCTTTTTCCTAGGATGGACTCAAATAGCACGAGGGGTCACGGGCTTAGGGTGAGGGGGTAAGGTATAATTTGGATGCTAGAGGGAGTTTTTTCACACAGAGGGTGGTGGGGGTGTATGGAATGCACTGCCAAGTAAAGTGGTGGAGGCAGGTAGTCTGAAGTTATTTAAGAAATACTTGTCTAACGAGGGGCATACACACGATGGGTCGTGAGAGGGCTGCTCTTGGATCTTTTTCGAGAGTATCCTAGTGCTTCATGTTGTTAGTGTACGCTTGACCTGGACCATTTGATGTGCAACACGACAGCTCAGTGACTATCGCTGTGCTGTGCAGATACATGGATTTGGGGCCTGTGTCTGTGGGAGTTTGCACATTCTCCCCGTGCTTGCTGGGTTTTCTGCGGGTGCTCCGGTTTCCTCCCACATCCCAAAGATGTGCTCTTAGGCTAACTGGCAAAACAAATTCTCCCTAAATTGTCTCAAATTTGGTTTTTAATCCATAGATCTATAAACATGGACAGGGATCGCAGACAGAGATGGGAACATCGAGGTGGCAGCGAGGGCTCGTTGGGCCAAAGGGCCTGTTTCCCGTGCTTTTTTTTTGTTCTTTGTTCAGATGGAGTTTAATTTAGATAAATGTGAGGTGATGCATTTTGAAAGATTGAACCAGAGCAGGACTTACTCAGTTAATGGTAGGGCACTGGGGGAGAGTCACAGAAAAGAGATCTAGGGGTATATTTTTATAGCTCCTGAAAGTGGAGTCACAGGTGGACAGAGTGGTGAAGAAGGCATTTGGCATGCTTGGTTTTATTGGTCACAACATTGAATGCAGGAGTTGGGACGTCTTGTTGAAATTGTACAAAACATTGGTAAGGCCACACTTGGAATACTGTGTACAATTTTGCAAATACCCTCTAACCTAAACCATTCCCTTTTCATCCATAAACTTATCCACTAACCACTTAAACATCCCCAAACTTGGCGCATCTACAACTGACGCAGGCAGGGCATTCCATACCCTCACCACCCTCTGGGTAAAGATCCTACCTCTGACATCTGTCCTATAACTACCACCCCTTAATTTAAAGCTATGTTCCCTTGTGCTAGCTTTCTCCATCCGAGGAAAAAGGCTATCACTGTCCACCCTATCTAAACCTCTAATCATCTTATATGTTTCGATAAGGTCCCCTCTTAGCCGCCTCCTTTCTAACGAAAACAACCTCAAATCCTCAGCCTCTCTTCATAAGACCTGCCCTCCATACCAGGCAACATCCTGGTAAACCTCCTCTGTACCCTCTCCAATGCCTCCACATCTTTCTTATAATGTGGGGACCAGAACATAGAACATAGAACATAGAACAATACAGCACAGAACAGGCCCTTCGGCCTTCGCTGTTGTGCCGACCACAATAAAAAGCAATGCCCCTCCTAACTAAACCATTCCCTTCTCATCCATATACTTATCAACTAACCTCTTAAACGCCACCAAACTTGGCGCATCTACAACAGCTGCAGGCAGGGCATTCCACTCCCGAATCACTCTTTGAGTAAAGAACCTACCTCTGATATCCGTCCTATAACTCATACCCCTTAATTTAAAGCTGTGTCCCCTCGTGCTAGCTTTTTCCATCCTAGGAAAAAGGCTATCACTGTCCACCCTATCCAAACATCTAATTATCTTATATGTTTCAATAAGATCCCCCCTTAGCCGCCTCCTTTCTAACGAAAACAACCTCAAATCCTTCAACCTCTCTTCATAGGACCTGCCCTCCATAACAGGCAACATCCTAGTAAACCTCCTCTGTACCCTCTCCAATGCCTCCACATCTTTCTTATAATGTGGGGACCAGAACTGAACACAATACTCCAAGTGCGGCCGCACTAGAGTTTTGTACAGTTGCAACATGACGTTGCGGCTCCTAAATTCAATCCCCCTACCAATAAAAGCTAAGACTCCATAGCCTTCTTAACAACCTTATCGACTTGACTGCCTACTTTCAGGGATCTATGCACATATACACCAAGATCCCTCTGTTCATCAACACTATTAAGAATCCTACCATTAGCCTATACTCTACACATTTATTATTCCTGCCAAAGTGCATTACCTCACACTTTTCCACATTAAACTCCATTTGCCACCTCTCGGCCCAGCTCTGCAACTTGTCCAAGTCACTCTGTAAACTAAAACACCCCTCTTCACTATTTACCACACCACCAACTTTAGTATCATCTGCAAATTTACTGATCCATCCCTCAATACCCTCATCCAGATCATTTATAAAAATTACAAACAGCAGGGGCCCCAAAACAGACCCCTGAGGCACACCACTTGTCACCGAACTCCACGATGAATATCTCCCATCAACCACCACCCTCTGGCTTCTATCTGCCAGCCAATTCCTAATCCAATTAGCTAAATCACCCTCTATTCCACACATCTGCATTTTCTGTAGAAGTCTTCCATGGGCCACCTTATCAAACGCCTTACTAAAGTATAAGTCTTACTAAAGAACTGCACACAATACTCCAAGTGCGGCCGCACTAGAGTTTTGTACAGTTGCAACATGACGTTGCGGCTCCGAAATTCAATCCCCTTCCAATAAAAGGTAAGACTCCATATGCCTTCTTAACAACCTTTTCGACTTGACTGCCTACTTTCAGGGATCTATTGCCCTATTATTGAAAGGATATTATTAAATAGAAAGAGTGCAGAAAAGATTTACTAGGATGCTACCGGCACTTACGGATTGTGTTATAAGGAGAGGCTGGATAGACTGGGAGTTTTTTCTCTGGAGCGTAGGAGGCTGAGGGGTGATCTTATAGAGATCTATAAAATAATGAGGGGCACAGATCAACTAGATAGTCAATATCTTTTCCAAAGGTAGGGGAGTCTAAAACTAGAGGGCATAAGTTTATGGTGAGAGGGGAGAGATACAGAAGTGTTCAGAGGGGCAATTGTTTTGCACAGAGGGTGGTGGTGTCTGGAGCGGGCTGCCAGAATTGGCAGTAATATAGGCGGGTACAATTTTGTCCTTCAAAAAGTTACATGGGTATGATGGAAATAGAGGGATATGGGCCAAATGCGGGCGATTGGGATTAGTTTCGGGTTTTAAGAAAAGGGCAGCATACAAAAGAGTCCAGGGGGGTAATTCTTTCACACAGAGAATGGTGAGTGTCATAGTCATTGAGATTCACAGTATGGAAACAGGCCCTTCAGCCCAAATTGTCCATGCTGCCCTTTTCTTATGAGCATTTGGCCCATATCCCTCTATTTCCATCATACCCATGTAACTTTTTGAAGGACAAAATTGTACCCGCCTATATTACTGCCAATTCTGGCAGCCCGCTCCAGACACCACCACCCTCTGTGCAAAACAATTGCCCCTCTGAACACTTCTGTATCTCTCCCCTCTCACCTTAAACCTATGCCCCTAGTTTGAGACTCCCCTACCTTTGGAAAAGATATTGACTATCTAGCTGATCTATGCCCCTCACCACTCTATAGACCCCTATAAGATCACCTCCCAGCCTTTCACACTCCAGAGAAAAAAGTCCCAGTCAATCCAACTCTTCCCACAACTCAATCCATCAAGACCCGGTAGCGTCCTGGCTAATCTCCTCCGAACTCCTTCGAGTTTGATAATGTCCTTTCTATAATACAGTGACCAGAATTGTACACAGTTTAAGTCAATGAATTAAAAAGCCAAGTCAAGCTATTGAATTGTACATATCAAATTCACACTGCGGTTTTCTTAATGACAATGTTGTGATCCGTCATAAAACAGGAGTTAAGTTTAACTTTACATCAACCAGAACATCAAAATTGTTGTTGTTAACATATATTCACATCCGCATTGTCAATGTGTCTGGAACAAGCTGCCAGAGATAGTGGTAGAGACGGGTTTTTAAAAAAGCCTTCAGACAGTTATATGGGTACGATGGGTATGGAGGGATGTGGGCCAAATGTGGGCATTTGAGCCAAGATTCGTGTTAAAAAGTGGGCAGCGTGGACATTCTGGGCTGAACGGCCTGATTCCATGCTGTAAACCTCGATGATGCGAGGACTGTATGCCAAGTATTTAAAACCTGTAAGCAGCAGCGTTAAGCTACAATGCTGCTCTCTGTGTGTTTCAGTAAAAGCTAAAACTGACACATTTCTCAATCTCCCTCAGATCATTCTCCATTCTCTCATAGGAAGTGGACAACATCAGCCCAGCCAATACATAGAACATAGAACATTACAGTGCAGAACAGGCCCTTCGGCCCTCGATGTTGCGCCGACCAATTAAGTAAAAGAAATGACCGTCTAACCTAAACCATTCCCTTTTCATCCATAAACTTATCTACTAACCTCTTAAACGCCACCAAACTTGGCGCATCTACAACTGCCGCAGGCAGGGCATTCCATACCCTTACCACCCTCTGGGTAAAGAACCTACCTCTGACATCCGTCCTATAACTACCACCCCTTAATTTAAAGCTATGTCCCCTCGTGCTAGCTTTCTCCATCCTAGGAAAAAGGCTATCACTGTCCACCCTATCTAAACCTCTAATCATCTTATATGTTTCGATAAGGTCTCCTCTTAGCCGCCTCCTTTCTAACGAAAACAACCTCAAATCCCTCACCTCTCCTCATAAGACCTGCCCTCCATACCAGGCAACATCCTGGTAAACCTCCTCTGTACCCTCTCCAATGCCTCCACATCTTTCTTATAATGTGGGGACCAGAACTGCACACAATACTCCAAGTGCGGCCGCACTAGAGTTTTGTACAGTTGCAACATGACGTTGCGGCTCCGAAATTCAATCCCCCTACCAATAAAAGCTAAGACTCCGTATGCCTTCTTAACAACCTTATCGACTTGATTGCCTACTTTCAGGGATCTATGCACATATACACCAAGATCCCTCTGTTCATCAACACTATTAAGAATCCTACCATTAGCCCTATACTCTACACATTTATTATTCCTGCCAAAGTGCATTACCTCACACTTTTCCACATTAAACTCCATTTGCCACCTCTCGGCCCAGCTCTGCAACTTGTCCAAGTCTCTCTGCAAACTATAACACCCCTCTTCACTATCTACCACTCCACCGACTTTAGTGTCATCTGCAAATTTACTAATCCATCCTTCAATACCCTCATCCAGATCATTTATAAAAATTACAAACAGCAGGGGCCCCAAAACAGACCCCTGAGGTACACCACTTGTCACCGAACTCCACGATGAATATCTCCCATCAACCACCACCCTCTGTCTTCTATCTGCTAGCCAATTCCTAATCCAATTAGCTAAATCACCCTCTATCCCATACATCTGCATTTTCTGCAGAAGCCTTCCATGGGGAACCTTATTGATGCCTTACTAAAGTCCATATATACCACATCAACTGCCTTACCCCTTCCATCTCTTTGATCACTTTTTCAAAAAACTCAATAAGGTTAGTAAGGCACGACCTACCCTTCACAAAACCATGCTGACTATCCCCAATCAATTCATTTCTCTCTAAATAACTATAAATCCTATCCCTAATAATTCTCTCCAATACTTTGCCCACAACAGAAGTAAGACTCACTGGCCTATAATTCCCCGAAAGTCTCTCTTCCCCTTCTTGAACAATGGGACCACATTCGCTATCCTCCAGTCTTCCGGAACCATACCCGTAACCAACGACGACCTGAAGATCAGAGCCAGAGGCTCTGCAATCGCCTCTCTCGCCTCCCAGAGAATCCTAGGGTAAATCCCGTCCGGCCCAGGGGACTTATCTAACTTCAAACCCTCAAGAATATCTAGCACATCCTCCCTATCTACTTCAATACTTTCCATGGCTTTGGACAGTGATAGCCTTTTTCCTAGGATGGAGAAGGCTAGCACGAGGGGACATAGCTTTAAATTAAGGGGTATGAGTTATAGGACGGATATCAGAGGTAGGTTCTTTACTCAAAGAGTGATTAGGGAGTGGATGCCCTGCCTGCAGCTGTTGTAGATGCGCAAGTTTGGTGGCGTTTAAGAGGTTATTGATAAGTATATGGAAGAGAAGGGAATGGTTTAGTTGGAGGGGCATTGCTTTTTATTTTGGTCGGCACAACATCGAAGGCCAAGGGCCTGTTCTGTGCTGTATTGTTCTATGTTCTTGTTCTATGTATCCCAGTTTCTCCACAGCTACATTTACATCTCCCTGCGTGAATACCGAAGAGAAATATTTGTTCAGTGCCTCTCCAATCTCTTCAGGCTCCACGCACAACTTCCCACTGCTGTCTATGACTGGCCCTAATCTTGCCCTAACCAATCTTCTATTCTTAACATATCTAAAGAAAGCTTTAGGATTCTCCTTAATCCTATCAGCCAAAGTCTTCTCGTGTCCCCTCTTAGCTCTCCTCAACTCACTCTTTAGCTCCCTCCTGGCTAATCTATAGCTATCCATTGCACTAACTGAGCCTTCAAGCCTCATCCTGACATAAGCCTCCTTTTTCCTTTTAACCAGCGAATCAACTTTTTTCGTACACCAAGGTTCCTTACTCGACCATTTCCTCCTTGCCTGACAGGGACATACTTATCAAGGACTCGCAGCAGCTGCTCCTTGAATAAGCTCCACATTCCAGATGTTCCCAGTCCCTGTAGTTTCCTAGTCCAATCTATGCACCCTAATTCCCTCCTAATGGCCTCATAATTACCCTTCCCCCAGCTATAACTACTGCCCCCAGCTTCATGCCTATCCCTACCCATCACTAAGGTGAACGTAACCGAATTGTGGTCACTATCACCAAAATGTTCACTAACTTCCAAGCCTAACACCTGGTCTGGCTCATTGCCCAGCACCAAATCCAATGTAGCCTCACCTCTAGTTGGCCTATCTACATACTGAGTCAAAAAACCCTCCTGCACACTTTGTACGAAAACTGACCCCTCTAACGAGCTAGAGCTATAGCTATTCCAATCAATATTAGTAAAGTTAAAGTCCCCCATAACAATTACCCTATTACTTTCACTCCTGTCCAGGATCGACTTTGCAATCCTTTCCTCTACCTCTCTAGAACTTTTAGGAGGTCTATAAAAGACTCCCAACAGGGTGACCTCTCCTCTCCTGTTTCTAATCTCAGCCCATACTACCTCAACAGACAAGGCCTCATCAAACAGAGACGGAGGGGGAGACGGAGGGGGAAGCACTGTGGGTGGGGTAGATGTTCTGATCAGTTAACTGAAATCAGTAGAAGCTTCTGGTATTGGGAGAGAGGGGGAAGAGGACGTAACAAAAAAAAAACTAACAGTGGGAGAGGCCATTCAGCCCTTCAAGCCTGCTTACCCAATCAATCTGACCCAAATCCAATTAACTGCCTGTAACCATAACCCTAATCAATCAGAAATCTCTCCCATTGTCCCCTCCCACTCCACTCCCCCATTCTCTCTCTCTCCCACAATTCCCACTCTCCGCAACTCCCACTCCCCCCAATTCCTACTCCCCCCAATTCCTACTCCCCCCAATTCCTACTCCCCCCAATTCCCACTCCCCCCAATTCCCCCATTCCCTCTCCCCCCATTCCTCTCCCCCCTATTCCCACTCCCCATTCCCACTCCTACCCCATTCCCACTCCTCCCCATTCCCACTCAGCCCATTCCCACTCCCCTCCAATTCCATCCCCCACCATTCCCTCTTCCCCTTCCCACTCTCCCCCATTCCCACTCTCCCCCATTCCCACTCTCCCCCATTCCCTCTCCCCCATTCCCACTCTCCCCATTCCCACTCCCTCCCATTCCCACTCCCCACCATTCCCCTACTCTCCCATTCCCACTACCCCCATTCCCACTACCCCCCTTTCCATTCCCCCACTTCCCACTCCCCCCATTCCCACTCTCCCCCATTCCCACTCTCCCCCATTCCCACTTCCCCCATTCCCACTCTCCCATTCCCACTCTCTCCCATTCCCACTCTCCCACTCCCATTCTCACCATTCCCATTCTCCCCCATTCCCATTCTCCCCCATCCCACTCCACCCCATTCCACTCTCCCCCATTCCCACTCTCCCCCATTCCCACTCCCTCCAATTCCACTCCCCCCCATTCCCAGTCCCCCTGTTCACACTCTCCCCGTTCCCACTCTCCCCCGTTCCCACTCTCCCCGTTCCCCATTCCCAGTCTCTCCCATTCCCACTCTCCCTCATTTCCACTTTCCCCCATTCCCAGTCTCTCCCATCCACTCTCCCTCATTCCACTCTCCCCCATTCCCACTCTCGTGATTCCCACTCTCCCTCCCACTCCCCCCCCACCATTCACTCTCCCCCATTCCCACTCTCGCCCACTCTCCCCATCCACTCTCCCCATTCCCACTCTCCCCCATTCCCACTCTCCCCATTCCCACTCCCCCCATTCCCACTCCCCACCATTCCCACTACCCCCATTCCCACTACCCCCATTCCCTACCCCCTTTCCCATTCCCCCACATTCCCACTCCCCCCATTCCCACTCTCCCCATTCCCACTCTCTCCCCCATTCCCTCTCCCCATTCCCACTCTCCCCATTCCCACTCTCCCATTCCCACTCTCCCATTCCACTCTCCCCCATCCATTCTTCCATTCCCATTCCCCCATTCCCATTCTCCCCCATTCCACTCCACCCCATTCCCACTCTCCCCATTCCCACTCTCCCCCATTCCAACTCCCTCCCCCATTCTCCCCCATTCCACTCTCCCCTTCCACTCTCCCACCCCATTCTCTACCATTCCCCTCTCCCATCCACTCCCCCCCATTCTCATCTCCCCATTCCCTACTCTCCCCCATTCCCACTCTCCCCCATTCCCACTCTCCCCATTCCCACTCTCCCCTTTTTCCCACTCTCCATTCCCACTCATTCCCACTCCCCCATTCCCACTCTCACCCCCATTCCACTACCCCCCATTCCACCCCCCCATTCCCACTCTCTCCCCCACTCCCCCATTCCACTCCCCCATTCCCACTTCTCCCATTCCCATCTCTCCCCCATTCCCATCATTCCTCCCCATTCCCACTCTACCCCATTCCAATTCGCCCCATTCCCATCTACCCGCATTCCACTACCCCCATTCCCACCCCCCGCTCATCCCACTCCATCCCCCATTCCCACTCCCCCATTCCCATTCTCTCCCCATTCCCACTCTCCCATTCCCCTCTCCACTCTCTCCCATTCCCACTCTCTCCCCATTCCCACCTCCCCCATTCCCCCTCCCCCATTCCTCCTCTCTCCATTCCCACTCCACATTCCCACTCTCTCCCCATTCCCATTCTCTCATTCCCATTCTCCCCCCATTCCCATCCCCACCATTCCCACTCTTCCCACTTCCCACTCCCCCATTCCCACATCCCCCCATTCCCACTCCCATTCCCATTTCCCCACATTCTCCCCCACATCCATTCCCCCTCATTTCCCCACCCATTCCACTCTCTCCCCTTCCCCCCATTCCACTCTCCCCCATTCCCACTCTCCCCATTCCCACTATCCTCATTCCCACTCTCCCCATTCCCTCTCTACCATCCCATCTCCCCATTCCCACTCCCCCATTCCCACTCCTCATTCCACTCTCCTCCCTTTCCCCTCCCATCCCATTCCCCTCCTCCCCATTCCCACTCTCTTCCCTCATTCCCACTCCCCCATTCCCACTCCCCCATTCCACTCCCCCCATTCCCCTCTCTCCCTTTCCCACTATCTCCCTTCCACTCTCCCCCTTACCTCTCCCCCATTCCCATCCCATTCCCACTTTCCCATTCCCACCATTCCACTCTCCTCATTCCACTCTCCCCATTCCCATTCTCTACCATTCCATTCTCCCCCATTCCCACTCCCCCCCATTCCACTCTCGCTCTCTCCTCCCTTCCGTGTTTCCTCTCCTCTCTCTCCCCTCCCCTCTCCCTCCTCTTATTCCGCTCCCACCCCTCACTCTCAGCACCCCCCCTCCCTATCCCCCCTATTCTTTTGCCCTCCCTCTCCAGCTCTCCATCTAGCTCATCCCCTCCTCATTCCTCCTCTCCCCCCTACTCCCTCCACTCGCTCCTCTCCTCCATTCTCTCTTCCTCTCTCTCTCCCCTCTTCCCACTCTCTTACTCCCCATCCCTACTCGCCCCTCCGTCCACTTCTCATCACTCTCCACTCTCTCAACTCTCTACTCCCCCTCCTTCCCACTCTCTCTGCTCTCCACCCGCCCCGTCGTTTTCCCCCTCTCTCCTTTCCACTCCCTCTCTCTCCTCTCCCTCTCACTCTCCTCCCTCCTCGCAGTCTCCCTCTCATCCTCCTCTCCTCACCCTCTCTCTCCATCACACTGCTCTCTCTCCCTCCAACTCCCCACTCTCCCCAGCTCACATCCTCTCTCTCCTCTCTCTCTCTACACCCTCTCCTCGCCCTCCACCCCCTCCCACTCACCGTCCTCATTCCCACCTCTCACCTCGTCCTCACTCCCCTCTCCTCCTCCCATTCCGTTGTTTTGTTTTTTGTTTTTTTCACACGTCCCCTCGCCATTCCACTCTCCCACTCCTCATCCTCTCTGCCCACCCATTGTCTCCCCCTCCATTATCCACTCTCCCCCATTCCCACTCTCCCTCCCGCATTCCACTCCTCCTCATTCCCATCTCCCTCACTCCCATTCTCTACCATTCCTTCGCCGCCATTCCACTCCCCCCCATTCCCACTTCTCCTATCCCCCATTCCCACTCCCCCCCATTCCCACTCCCCCTATTCCCCTCCCTCCATCCCACTGTCTCCATTCCCACTCTTTTCTCCATTCCCAATCTCTCCCCATTCCCACTCTCTCCTCCATTCCCACTCTGCCCCCATTCCCACGTCCACCCCCTTACACTCTACCCCCATTCCCGAATCGCCACCCCCATTCCTGCACTCCCCCTGCATGTCCCATCTAGCCCGCCATTCCCACCCCCCCCATTCCATCTCTTCCCTATCCACTCTCCCCATTCCCACTCTCCCGCCATTCCCTCCTCTCCACCATTCCCACTATCTCCCCCATTCCACTCTCCCCATTCCCACTCTCCCCTTCCACTCTGCCTCATTCCATCTCCCCACTCCCATTCTCTACATTCCATTCTCCCCCATTCCCACTCCCCGCCCGATTCCCACTCTCTCACCCCATTCCACTCCGCCTCATTCCCACTCCCCCCATTCGCACTCTCCCATTCCTTCCCCATTCCCATCTCCCCACTCCCATTCTCTCTCATTCCATTCTCTCCCATTCCACTCCCCCCCATTCCCACTCTCCCCTTCCCACCTCCCATTCCCATACTCCCCCGTTCCCACTCTCCCATTCCCACTCTCTCCCATTCCCACTCCCCCCCATTCCCACTCCCCCCCATTCCCTTCCCACATTTCCCATTCCCCCCTTCCCACTCCACCCCATTCACTCTCCCCCATTCCCACTCCCCCATTCCCTTCCCCCCCATTCCCACTCTCCCCATTCCCCCTCTCCCCCATTCCTCTCTCTCCATTCCACTCTCCCCATTCCCACTTCCCATTCCCCACTCTCCTCATTCCCCCTCTCCCACTCCCATTCTCTCATTCCCATTCTCCCCATTCCCCTCCCCATTCCACTCTCTCCCATTCCCCTCCCCCCATTCCCACTCCCCCCTTTATTCCCACTCCCCATTCCCACTTTCCCACTCTCTCCCATCCTCTCCCATTCCCACCTCCTCTCCCATTCCTCCCCATTCCACTCTCCCTATTCCCCCATTCCCACTCCCTGCTTCTCCCATTCCCACTCCCCCATTCCACTCTCTCCCTTTCCCCATCTCCCATTCCCACTCTCCCCATTCCCACTCTCTCCCATTCCCACTCACCCCATTCCGTTTCCATTCCCACTCCCCCCATTCCCACTCCCTCCCATTCCCACTCCCCATTCCGACCTCTCCATTCCCACTCTCTCCCATTCCCACTCTCCCACTCCCACTCTTCCCATTCCCACTCTCCCCCTCCCACTCTTTTTCTCCCCCATTCCCACTCTCCCCAATTCCCACTCCCCCCATTCCCACTCTCCCCCCATTCCCACTCCCCTCCCCACTCATTCCACTCCCCCCATTCCCACACTCCCAATTCACTCCCCCCAATTCCCACTCCCCCTTCCATTCTCCCCCCATTCCACTCTCTCCTTTCTACCCCCATTCCCACTCTCTCCCTTTCCACTCTCTCTCCCTCCCACTCTCCCATTCCCACTCTCCCATTCCCACTCTCCCCCACTCTTTTTCCCACTCTCCCCATTCCCACTCTCCCCCCCATTCCATCTCCCCATTCCACTCTCCCCATTCCCACTCCCCCCCATTCCCACTCTTCCCATTCCACTCTACCCCCATTCTCTCTCCATTCCCCTTCCCACTCCCACTCCCCTCCCATCCATTCCCCCCCATTCCCACTCTCTCCCATTCCACTCTCCCCCCCCACTCCCCCCATTCCCACTCCCCACCTTTCTCCCATTCCCACTCTCCCCCCACTTCCCACTCCCCCCCATTCCCACTCCCCCATTCCCATTTCCCCTCCCCCATTCCCACTCCCCACTTCTCTCCCATTCCCACTCTCCCCATTCCCACTCCCCCCATTCCCCACTCCCCATTCCCACTCTCTCCTTTTTTTTTTTTTTTCTCTCTCCCATTCCGACTCCCCCATTCTCTCCACTCCCCCACTCTCCGTATTCCCACTCCCCCCATTCCCACTCTCTCCCACTCTCCCCCCTCCCACCTCCCCATTCCACTCTCCCCATTCCCTCTCTCCCATTCCCACTCTCCCCCTCCCCCACCTCACCATTCCCATCTCCCATTCCCACTCTCCCCATTCCACTCTCTCCCATTCCCATTTCCCATTCCCCCTCTCCCTTCCACTCTCCCCATTCCACTCTCCCCCATTCCCACTCTCCCCATTTCCACTCTCTCCCATTCCCACTCCCCCCTTCCCACTCTCCCATTCCCACTCTCCCATTCACTCTACCATTCCCACATTCTCCCATTCCCTCCCCCCCATTCCCACTCTCCCCATTCCCCACTTCCCCCCCATTCCACTCTCTCCCATTCCCACTCCCCCATTCCACTCTCCCCCCCACCCCCCCCCTACCCACTCTCCCCATTCCCACTCTCCCCACTCTCCACTCCCCCCATTCCCACTCTCCCCATTCCCATCTCCCCCCCCCACTCTCCCCCCATTCCCACTCTCCCATTTCCATTCTCCCCATTCCCACACCATTCCCACTCCCCACCCCCCCATTCCCACTCTCCCCATTCCACTCTCCCCATTCCCACTCTCCCCATTCCCACTCTCCCCATTCCCACTTCCCCTTCCCCCTCCCCATTCCACTCTCCCCATTCCCACTCCCCCCATTCCCATTCTCTCCCTCTCCCACTCCCCCCATTCCCACTCCCCCCCATTCCCACTCTCCCCATTCCCACTCTCTCCCTTGGAAGTGAAGCCTCTGCTCCGGTTTCTGGGTTGATCTGGAGGGTTGCTGCTGCCCTCCAGTATCTGAGCTCCAATCTGCACTGGAAAATAAAGTGGGGTCTGTGGGTGGGGGGTCTGGTGGTGGGGGGTCTGGGGGTGGGGGGTCTGGGGGTGGGGTCTGGGGTGTGGGGTCTGTGGTTGGGGGGTCTGGGGTTGGGGGTCTGGGGGTGGAGGTGGGTTCTGTGGGTGTGGGGTCTGGGGTGGGGGGGTCTGGGGGCGGGGGGTCTGGGGGTGGGAGTTCTGTGGGTGGGGGGTCTGGGGGTGGGGGTCTGGGGGTGGTGAGGAAGGATGGTGAGGAGGGGGTTGCAGGAGGCTTTGTGCTGTGGGGGTCCACCGTGGGGACAGTTGTGGAGGAGGGTGGGGGCAAACTGTGGGGGGGAAATAGCGAGGGATCTGGAGGGTATGCCAGGGGAGGATGCGGGGGCGTGGGGGAGCAGGCTCCCGGACAGGGGGGGATCGAGGCCACAGCGTCAGGCTGGATTTTTCTATTATTTCAAGCAGTAAATTCTTGATAAAATGCCACATTTCCGACAGAAATGAGAATTACAGTTTCACCAATCCAGTGATCTAAACATGTACGAGACAGTCAGGAATGTGTCAGAGTCAACACTGCAATCTGCCAAAACCATCTCCTTATACAGTAACCATCACAACACAGCCTCTGACCCCCGAGACAATCACACAAATAGAAGGATCATGGCAAGGACAAGACATTCCCTACTCTGTATTCAACATAAGGCATGGCCTTACATACAGAGTAAAGCTCCCTCTACACTGTCCCCATCAAACACTCCCAGGACAGGTACAGCACAGGGTTAGATACAGAGTAAAGCTCCCTCTACACTGTCCCCCATCAAACACTCCCAGGACAGGTACAGCACAGGGTTAGATACAGAG
Source organism: Sphyrna mokarran (assembly GCA_024679065.1). Lineage (NCBI taxonomy): Eukaryota > Metazoa > Chordata > Chondrichthyes > Carcharhiniformes > Carcharhinidae > Sphyrna > Sphyrna mokarran. The sequence goes on along the minus strand of JAGIQG010000007.1, from coordinate 1,226,665 downwards.
TAAAGCTCCCTCTACACTGTCCCCATCAAACACTCCCAGGACAGGTACAGCACGGGGTTAGATACAGAGTAAAGCTCCCTCTACACTGTCCCCCATCAAACACTCCCAGGACAGGTACAGCACGGGGTTAGATACAGAGTAAAGCTCCCTCTACACTGTCCCCATCAAACACTCCCAGGACAGGTACAGCACGGGGTTAGATACAGAGTAAAGCTCCCTCTACACTGTCCCCCATCAAACACTCCCAGGACAGGTACAGCACGGGGTTAGATACAGAGTAAAGCTCCCTCTACACTGTCCCCCCATCAAACACTCCCAGGACAGGGACAGCACGGGGTTAGATACAGAGTAAAGCTCCCTCTACACTGTCCCCATCAAACACTCCCAGGACAGGTACAGCACGGGGTTAGATACAGAGTAAAGCTCCCTCTACACTGTCCCCCATCAAACACTCCCAGGACAGGTACAGCACGGGATTAGATACAGAGTAAAGCTCCCTCTACACTGTCCCATCAAACACTCCCAGGACAGGTACAGCACGGGGTTAGATACAGAGTAAAGCTCCCTCTACACTGTCCTCATCAAACACTCCCAGGACAGGTACAGCACGGGGTTAGATACAGAGTAAAGCTCCCTCTACACTGTCCCCCATCAAACACTCCCAGGACAGGTACAGCACGGGATTAGATACAGAGTAAAGCTCCCTCTACACTGTCCTCATCAAACACTCCCAGGACAGGGACAGCACGGGGTTAGATACAGAGTAAAGCTCTCTCTATCCTCTGTGTAGTGAATAATGTTTGTGATTTGGAGCCTGTTTTGTCTCTGCAGGATCCTGTTTTCTGTGTCTGGTGAATGTTGTTCCAGTTCGATGTGAGAATGGATCTGTGATTATGTTCATCGTGAATTTTGAGGTGATGTTGGAGAAAGCTTTACTGGAGTCCCTCGACCCCGACTGGAATGAGAAGCTTCCTTCCTCCTGGCTAGCTTCAGGTATGACCTGAGCCGTGCTCCTGCTGACCTTTTGCCTTTCAACCTTTCCTTTTACTGAAAAGGAAAAGTGAGGGGAGTAAGGGTGTGGAATGCCCTCCCGGAAGCAGTTGTGGACTCGTCAAGTTTAAGGGCGTTCAACTGGTCAGTGGATAGGGACATGGATAACATTGGAATAGTTTAGGATAGAGGATCATAAAATTGGTTCCATTGGCCAGCGCAACATCGAGGGCCGAAGGGCCTGTACTGCGCTGTAATGTTCTATGTTCAATGTTCTATGAAGTGCATCTAACCATCTCCTGCTTCTCCTGACCTCTGACCCTTCCAGCTAGTGCTGATCATAACTATATGGTTCATGGTGGGAGATATAGGAGGGATGTCTGAGCTAGATTCTTCTCTCAGAGAGTGGTTGAACATAGAACAATACAGCACAAACAGGCCCTTTGGCCCACGAGTTGCGCCGATCACATCTACCAATCCACAGACCTATCTATACCCCCCTATCCTATTCTTTTCCATATACTCATCCAGAAGTCTCTTAAAAGACCCCAGTGAGTTTGCCTCAACAACCTCCGATGGCAGTCAGTTCCATTCACTCACCACCCTCTGAGTGAAAAACCTACCCTGACATCTCCTTTGTATTTGCTTCCCTGCACCTTAAATCTGTGTCCTTTCGTAGCGGCCATTTCAGCTCAGGGAAATAGTCTCTGAGAGTCCACCCTATCTATTCCTCTCAACATTTTATAAACCTCTATCAGGTCGCCTCTCAATCTACGTCTCTCCAGTGAGAAGAGTCCCAGCTCCCTCAACCTATCTTCATAAGGCCTGCCTCCCAATCAGGCAGCATCCTTGTAAATCTCCTCTGAACTCTCTCAATAGCCTCTACATCCTTCCTATAATGAGGCGACCAGAACTGCGCACAATACTCCAGCTGGGGTCTGACAAGAGTCTTATAGAGCTGCATCATTACCTCCTGACTCCTAAACTCTATTCCTCGATTAATGAAGGCCAGTACACCGTACGCCTTCTTGACCACTTCCTCCACCTGCGAGGCCGATTTATGGATCCTATGGATCCGGACCCCGAGATCCTAGTTGGTGTGTGGAATGCACTGTCTGCTGTGATAGTGGAGTCAGATACTTTAGAAACTTTCAGGCAGTTATTGGATAGGGACATGGAGCACACCAGAATGATAGGGAGTGGGATAACTTGATCTTGGGTTTTGACACAGCTCAGCACAACATCGAGGGCCGAAGGGCCTGCACTGTGCTGTACTGTTCGATGTTCTATGGTCATTCATACTGACCCCTCTGTGACGTTGCCAGACCAGGCAGCACCAGATGTCACTCATATCAAATCACTGCCCACATCCTCTGCCTCTCCAATAGAATCTTTGATTGATTCCCGGGATCTGGACAATTCTGTCCGGGCAGAATTCATTGTCCAATGCTGAAGAATTAAATTAGTTCTGCCCTTCCAGAGAAAAACACAAACAGCTTCCTCGAAATGCGAGGGAACCCAGAGTCTGGTGAGAAGGAGGGATTGAAGGAAATTGGTATTACTCAAAAACGTAATTGCTGTGGATATTAATAAGACAGAAAGCTGATAAAATCCGGGATTTGATAATCTACGCCCCAGGATACGGAAGGAGGAGGCATGGAAATAGTGGATGTGACGTTGTTATCTAACAAAATTCTGTAGATTCTGGGAAAGTCCCGGCAGATTGGAGGATGGAAAAATGTAAGACTGGTATTTAAAACAGGAGGAGGGGAAAACAGGGAATTACAGACTGGTTAGTGTAAACATCAGGAAGAGGGAATATGCTGGAGTCTGTTATAAAGGATGTGATAAAAGGACATTCAGGAAAGGTCAGTGGAATTAGACAAAGACGGAGGAGTGACCTGATCGAGATGTATAATATTATGAGGGATTTAGAAACACAGAAACGAGGAGCAGGAGTAAGCTTCTAGTTCGGCCCTTCGAACCTGCTCCTGTATTCATTATGATTGTGGCTGATCATTAAATTCAATATCCTGATCCCCTCTTCCCCCATATCCCTCAATCCCTTTAGCACCAAGAGTGCTATCTGATTTCTTCCTGAAATTACACAATGTTTAGTCCTCAGCTACTTTCTGTGGGAGTGAATTCCACACATTCACCACCCTCTGGGTGAAGACATTGCTCCTCACTTCAGTTCTAAAAGGTTTACCCCTTATCCTCAAACTATAACTGACAGTTCTAGACTTCCCCCACCATTGGGAACATTCTTTCTGAATCTACCCTGTCTAAACCTGTTAGAATTTTATAAGTTTCTATGAGATCCCCTCTCACTCTTCTAAACTCCAGTGAATATAATCCTAACCAACTCAGTCTCTGCTCATGTGACAGACCTGCCATCCCAGGAATCAGCCTGGTAAACCTTCGCTGTGCTCCCTCTATAGCAAGGAACATCCTTCCTCAGATAACATTACAGTGCAGAACAGGCCCTTCGGCCCTCGATGTTGCACCGACCAATTGAGAAAAAGCAATGACCCTCTAACCTAAACCATTCTCTTTTCATCCATAAACTTATCTACTAACCTCTTAAACGCCACCAAACTTGGCGCATCTACAACTGACGCAGGCAAGGCATTCCATACCCTTACCACCCTCTGGGTAAAGAATCTACCTCTGACATCCGTCCTATAACTACCACCCCTTAATTTAAAGCTATGTCCCCTCGTGCTAGCTTTCTCCATCCTAGGAAAAAGGCTATCACTGTCCACCCTATCTAAACCTCTAATCATCTTATATGTTTCAATAAGGTCTCCTCTTAGCCGCCTTCTCTCTAATGAAAATAACCTCAAATCCCTCAGCCTCTCCTGATAAGACCTTCCCTCCATACGAGGCAACATCCTGGTAAACCTCCTCTGCACCCTCTCCAATGACGTGGATGAGGAAGTGGAGGGATGGGTTAGCAAGTTCGCCGACGATACAAAAATCGGTGGTGTTGTGAATGGTCTGGAGGAATTCCAAAAGTTGCAGCGGGACATAGACAGGATGCAAGACTGGGTGGAGAAGTGGCAGATGGACTTCAACACGGATAAATGTGTAGTGGTCCATTTATGAATAATGGGATGAAGGAGTACAATATAAGGGTTGGGAGTCTTAGCTGTGTTGTAGAGCAGAAGGATCTCGGGGTCCAGGTCCATAGGACTCTTAAATCGGCCTCGCAGGTGGAGGAAGTGGTCAAGAAGGCGTACGTTGTACTGGCCTTCATTAATCGAGGAATAGAGTTTAGGAGTCAGGAGGTAATGATGCAGCTCTATAAGACTCTTGTCAGACCCCAGCTGGAGTATTGTACGCAGTTCTGGTTGCCTCATTATAGGAAGGATGTAGAGGCTATTGAGAGAGTTCAGAGGAGATTTACAAGGATGCTGCCTGGATTGGGAGGCAGGCCTTATGAAGATAGGTTGAGGGAGCTGGGACTCTTCTCGCTGGAGAGATGTAGGTTGAGAGGCGACCTGATAGAGGTTTATAAAATGTTGAGAGGAATAGATAGGGTGGACTCTCAGAGACTATTTCCCCGAGCTGAAATGGTCACTACGAGAGGACACAGATTTAAGGTGCAGGGAAGCAAATACAAAGGAGATGTCAGGGGTAGGTTTTTCACTCAGAGGGTGGTGAGTGAATGGAACCGACTGCCGTCGGAGGTTGTTGAGGCAAACTCACTGTGGTCTTTTAAGAGACTTCTGGATGAGTATATGGAAAAGAATAGGATAGGGTATAGATAGGTCTGTGGATTGGTAGATGTGATCGGTGCAACTCGTGGGCCGAAGGGCCTGTTTGTGCTGTATTGTTCTATGTTCTATGTTCTATGCCTCCACATCTTTCTTATAATGTGGCGACCAGAACTGTACGCAATACTCCAAGTGCGGCCGCACTAGAGTTTTGTACAGTTGCAATATAACGTTGCGGCTCCGAAATTCAATCCCCCTACCAATAAAAGCCAAGATGATTTAGCAGTTTGGATTAGGAATTGGCTAGCTGATAGAAGACAGAGGGTGGTGGTTGATGGGAAATATTCAACCTGGAGTGCAGTTACAAGTGGTGTACCTCAAGGATCTGTTTTAGGGCCGCTGCTGTTTGTCATTTTTATAAATGACCTAGATGAGGGTGTAGAGGGTTGGATTAGTAAATTTGCTGGCGATACCAAAGTGGGGGGAATTGTAAACAGCGAGGATGGATGTTACAGTTTGTAGAGGGACATAGATAGGTTGCAGAGCTGGGCCGTGAGGTGGCAAATGGAATTCAATACGGATAAGTGTGAGGTGATTCACTTTGGTAGGAATAACAGGCATATGAAATATAGGGCTAATGGAAGGACCCTTAATAGTGTTGTCGAGCAGAGGGATCTTGGGGTACAAGTACATAGCTCTTTGAAAGTTGGCACCCAGGTTGATAAAGTTGTTAAGAAGGCGTACGGTGTGTTAGCTTTTATTGGTGGAGGGATTGAATTTAGGAGCCGTGAGGTTATGTTACAACTGTACAAAACTCTGGTGCGGCCGCACTTGGAGTATTGCGTACAGTTCTGGTCACTGCATTATAAGAAAGATGTGGAAGCATTGGAAAGGGTGCAGAGGAGGTTTATCAGGATGTTGGTAAACTGATTTAAACTGATTCAGAGGGGGGGTGGGATCCTGAGTAGTTGGGGTGTTAAGAGGGATGAGAATAGGGGGGTCATAGAGGAGAACTGCAAAACACAGCAGCGTACGGGTGGGGTAGGGCATGGTTTGAAATGCGTATACTTTAATGCAAGGAGTATTCGCAATAAGGGGGAGGAACTTGCAGCTTGGACCAGTACCTGGAACTTCGATGTTGTGGCCATTTCAGAGACTTGGGTAGAGCCCATTGCTCATTGGGCAATGAGCCAGACCAGGTGTTAGGCTTGGAAGTTAGTGAACATTTTGGTGATAGTGACCACAATTCGGTTACGTTCACCTTAGTGATGGACAGGGATAGGCATGAAGCTGGGGCTGTAGTTATAGCTGGGGGAAGGGTAATTATGAGGCCATCAGGAGAGAATTAGGGTGCATAGATTGGAATAGGAAACTACAGGGACTGGGAACATCTGGAATGTGGTGCTTATTCAAGGAGCAGCTGCTGCGAGTCCTTGATAAGTATGTCCCTGTCAGGCAGGGAGGAAATGGTCGAGTAAGAGAGCCTTGGTGTACGAAAAAAGTTGATTTGCTGGTTAAGAAGAAAAAGGAGGCTTATGTCAGGATGAGGCTTGAAGGCTCAGATAGTGCAATGGATAGATATAGATTAGCCAGGAAGGAGGTAAAAAGTGAATTGAGGAGAGCTAAGAGGGGACACGAGAAGATGTTGGCTGATAGGATTAAGGAGAATCCTAAAGCTTTCTTTCGATATGTTAAGAATGGAAGATGGGTTAGGGCAAGATTAGGGCCAGTCATAGACAGCAGTGGGAAGTTGTGCGTGGAGCCTGAAGAGATTGGTGAGGCACTGAATAAATATTTCTCTTCGGTATTCACGCAGAGTGCTGGAAATGTAGCTATGGAGAACACTGAGGTACAGGGTTGCAAATGGGGAAGTATTGTAGTAGATAGGGAGGATGTGCTAGAAATTTCGAGGGTTTGAAGTTGGATAAGTCCCCTGGGCCGGACGGGATTTACCCTAGGATTCTCTGGGAGGCAAGAGAGGAGATTGCAGAGCCTCTGGCTATGATCTTCAGGTCGTCGTTGGTTACGGGTGTGGTTCCGGAGGACTGGAGGATAGCGAATGTGGTCCCATTGTTCAAGAAGGGGAAGAGAGACCTTCCAGGGACTTATAGGCCAGTGAGTCTTACTTCTGTTGTGGGCAAAGTATTGGAGAGAATTATTGGGGATAGGATTTATAGTTATTTAGAGAGAAATGAATTGATTGGGGATAGTCAGCATGGTTTTGTGAAGGGTAGGTCATGCCTTACTAACCTCATTGAGTTTTTTGAGAAAGTGACCAGAGAGGTGGATGGGGGTAAGGCGGTTGATGTAGTATATATGGACTTTCGTAAGGCGTTTGATAAGGTGGCCCATGGAAGACTTCTACAGAAAATGCAGATGTGCGGAATAGAGGGTGATTTAGCTAATTGGATTAGGAATTGGCTGGCAGATAGAAGACAGAGGGTGGTGGTTGATGGGAGATATTCATCGTGGAGTTCGGTGACAAGTGGTGTACCTCAGGGGTCTGTTTTGGGGGCCCCTGCTGTTTGTAATTTTTATAAATGATCTGGATGAGGGTATTGAAGGATGGATTAGTAAATTTGCAGATGACACGAAAGTCGGTGGAGTGGTAGATAGTGAAGAGGGGTGTTATAGTTTGCAGAGAGACTTGGACAAGTTGCAGAGCTGGGCCGAGAGGTGGCAAATGGAGATTAATGTGGAAAAGTGTGAGGTAATGCACTTTGGCAGGAATAATAAAGGTGTAGAGTATAGGGCTAATGGTAGGATTCTTAATAGTGTTGATGAACAGAGGGATCTTGGTGTATTTGTGCATAGATCCCTGAAAGTAGGCAGTCAAGTCGATAAGGTTGTTAAGAAGGCATATGGAGTCTTAGCTTTTAGTGGTAGGGGGATTGAATTTCGGAGCCGCAGCATCATGTTGCAACTGTACAAAACTCTAGTGCGGCCGCACTTGGAGTATTGTGTGCAGTTCTGGTCGCCACATTATAAGAAAGATGTGGAGGCATTGGAGAGGGTACAGAGGAGGTTTACCAGGATGTTGCCTTGTATGGAGGGCAGGTCTTATGAGGAGAGGCTGAGGGATTTGAGGTTGTTTTCGTTAGAAAGGAGGCGGCTAAGAGGAGACCTTATCGAAACATATAAGATGATGAGGTTTAGATAGGGTGGACAGTGATAGCCTTTTTCCTAGGATGGAGAAAGCTAGCACGAGGGGACACAGCTTTAAATTAAGGGGTGATAGTTATAGGACGGATATCAGAGGTAGGTTCTTTACCCAACGGGTGGTTCGGGAGTGGAATGCCCTGCCTGCAGCTGTTGTAGATGCGCCAAGTTTGGTGGTATTTAAGAGGTTAGTTGATAAGTATATGGAAGAGAAGGGAATGGTTTAGTTTGGAGGGGCATTGCTTTTTATATTGGTCGGCGCAACATTGAAGGCCGAAGGGCCTGTTCTGTGCTGTAATGTTCTAGTTCTATGTTCTATGAAGGCCAACATATCATGTACCTTTTTACTGCCTGCTATACCTGCACGCTTACTTTCAGTGACTGAAAGGACTCTGAGTATCTGCCTCTTTTAATTTAGACCCATTCAAATAATAATCTGTCTGTTTATTATTGCTACCAAAGTGGATAACCTCACATTTATCCATATTATACTGCATCTGCCATGCATATTCCCACACACTCAGCCTGTCCAAATTACTGGAGCATCTCTGCATCCTCCTCACAGTTCACTCTCCCACCCAACTCTGTATCATCTGAAAATTTCAAGAAAATAGATTTAGTCCTCTCTCATAGAACATAGAACAATACAGCACAGAACAGGCCCTTCGGCCTTCGATGTTGTGCCGACCAAAATAAAAAGCAATGCCCTCCAAACTAAACCATTCCCTTCTCTTCCATATACTTATCAACTAACCTCTTAAACGCCACCAAACTTGGCGCATCTACAACAGCTGCAGGCAGGGCATTCCACTCCCTAATCACTCTTTGAGTAAAGAACTCCTAAATCATTAATGTGTAATGTGAACAGTGAGGGTCCTAGCACAGAAGCAGCATGGTGGCACAGTGGTTATCACTGCTCTCTCAAAGCACTAGGCCCCCAGATTCTATTCTGGCCTCGGGTCACTGTTTGTGTAGTGTTTGCACATTCTCCCCTAGTCTAAGTGGGTTTCCTCTACCTGCTCCAGTTTCCTCCCACAGTCCAAGGTAGAATCATAGAGGTTTACAGCATGGAAACAGGCTCTTCAGCCCAAACTGTCCATGCTGCCCCTTTTTTAAACCCCTAAGCTAACCCCAATTGCCTGCGTTTGGCCTGTATCCGTCTATTCCCATCTTACCCATGTAACTGTCGAAATGCTTTTTAAAAGACAAAATTGTACCCATCTCTACTACTACCTCTGGCAGCTTGCTCCAGACACTCACCATCCTCTGTGTGCAATAATTGCCTCTCTGGACACTTTTGTATCTCTCCCCCTCACCTTAAACCTGTGAACATAGAACACTACAGCACAAACAGGCCCTTCGGCCCACAAGTTGTGCCGATCATATCTATATCTACCAGGCCATAGAACCATCTGTAACTCTCAATCCCATTAAATCCCATGTACTCATCCAGAAGTCTCTTAAAAGACCCCAGCGAGTTCGCCTCTACCACCACTGATGGCAGCCAATTTCATTCACTCACCACCCTCTGAGTGAAAAACTTACAGCTAACATCCCCTCTGTACCTGCTCCCCAGCACCTTAAACCTGTGTCCTCTTGTAGCGACCATTTCAGCCCTGGGAAATAGCCTCCGAGAATCCACCCTTTCTATTCCTCTCAACATCTTATAAACCACAATCAGGTCGCATCTCAACCCTCGTCTCCAGGGAGAAGAGACCTAGCTCCCTCAATCTATCTTCATAAGGCCTGCCCTCCCAATCCAGGCAACATCCTTGTAAATCTCCTCTGCATCCTCTTAATAGCTTCCACACCCTTCCTGTAGTGAGGCGACTAGAACTGCACACAGTACCCGAAGTGGGGTCTAACAGTGCCCTTTAGTTTTCGACTCCCCTACCTTTGAGAAAAGATATTGACTATCTAGCTGATCTGCGCCCCTCATTATTTTGTAGATCTCTATCAGATTACCCCTCAGCCTGCTACGCTCCAGAGAAAAGTGTCCCAGTCTATCTGGCCTCTCCTTATAACTCAGTCTATCAAGTCTTGATGGCATCCTAGTTAATATTTTCTGCACTCTTTCTAGTTTAATAATATCCTTTCTATAACAGGGTGACCAGAACTGCACACAGTACTCCAAGTGTGGCCTTACCAGTGTCTTGTACAACTTCAACAAGACGTCCCAACTCCTGTATTCAATATTCTGACCGATGAAACCAAGCATGCTGAATGCCTTCTTCACCATTCTGTCCACCTGTGACTCCACTTTCAAGGAGCGATGAACCTGTACCCCTAGAGACCTTTGTTCTGTATCTCTCCCCAATTGGCCACATTAAATTGTCGCTTAGTGTCAGGGGATTAGCAGGGTAAATATGTGGGGTTACAGAGATAGAACCTGTGTGGGATTGCGATCGGTGCAGACTTGATGGATGGAATGGTGTCTTTCTACACTGTAGAGATCCTATGATCCCTGTGGAACCTCATGCCAATCAGAAAAAAACCCATCTATGCCAACTCTTTGCTTCCTATCTAAACAGCTTTCTATCCCTCTCAAGACATTACCTGCAATCCCATGTGCTTCAACTTTTAGGTGCATAGAGTGGATGAGGAGCAGCTGTTCTCTTTAGTTGAAGGATCCGTCACAAGGGGACAGAGGTTCAAGGTGAGGGCAGGAGGTTTAGGGGGGATTTTTACCCAGAGGGGGTGAGGGTCTGGAATGCGCTGCCTGGGAGGGTGGTGGGGGTGGGATACCTCACATCCTTTAAAAAGTACCTGGATCAGCACTTGGCAAATTATAACATTCCGGGCTATGGGCCAAGTGCTGGCAGGTGGGATTAGGTGGGAGTTCATGTGTTTCTAATATGGGGAATTGGAGTCAAAGGGTAGAAAGACCATTTCTGCTCTGTATGATTCTATGTATGAAAATGGACATGGATTTATGAAAGAGAAATCACATTTGACAAACTTACTGGAGTTTTCTGAGAGTGTAACGAGTAGAACAGATAAGGGTGAACCAGTGGATGTGATATATTTGGAATTTCAGAATGCTTTTCATAATGTCCCACACACGAGGTTAGTATGGAACACATGGGACTGAGGGTTATACATTAGCATGGGATTCACAATTGTTTAACAGACAGGGAAAAGAGTAGGAATAAATGGGTATTTTTCAAAATGCCTGGCAGTGATTATTCTGCAGGATCAGAGTTTGTGTCCCTTCTATTCACAATAAACCTCAGTGATTTGGATGAGGAACCAAATGTAATATTTCCAAACTTGCTGACAGGAAGCTAGGTGGGAATGAAAGCTGGGAGGAGGATATGAAGTTTCAGAGTGACTTGGACAAGTTGCAGAGCTGGGCCGAGAGTGGCAAATGGAGTTTAATGTGGAAAAGTGTGAGGTAATGCACTTTGGCAGGAATAATAAATGTGTAGAGTATAGGGCTAATGGTAGGATTCTTAATAGTTTTGATGAACAGAGGGATCTTGGTGTATTTGTGCATAGATCCCTGAAAGTAGGCAGTCAAGTCGTTAAGGGTTGTTAAGAAGGCATATGGAGTCTTAGCTTTTATTGGTAGGGGGATTGAATTTCGGAGCCGCAACGTCATGTTGCAACTGTACAAAACTCTAGTGCGGCCGCACTTGGAGTATTGTGTGCAGGTCTGGTCCCCACATTATAAGAAAGATGTGGAGGCATTGGAGAGGGTACAGAGGAGGTTTACCAGGATGTTGCCTGGTATGGAGGGCAGGTCCTATGAAGAGAGGTTGAAGGATTGAGGTTGTTTTCGTTAGAAAGGAGGCGGCTAAGAGGGGATCTTATTGAAGCATATAAGATGATTAGAGGTTTAGATAGGGTGGACAGTGATAGCCGTTTTCCTAGGATGGAGAAAGCTAGCACGAGGGGACACAGCTTTAAATTAAGGGGTGATAGTTATAGGACGGATATCAGAGGTAGGTTCTTTACCCAGATGGTGGTTCGGGAGTGGAATGCCCTGCCTGCGGCAGTTGTAGATGCGCCAAGTTTGGTGGCGTTTAAGAGGTTAGTTGATAAGTATATGGAAGAGAAGGGAATGGTTTAGTTTGGAAGGGCATTGCTTTTTATTTTGGTCGGCACAACATCGAAGGCCGAAGGGCCTGTTCTGTGCTGTAATGTTCTATGTTCTATAAACATCTCACCAAAGACATTTCCACACTCCCACTTCTTGCCTTCAAACAACAGCACAATCTCAAACAGACCATTGTTCGCAGCAAACTACCCAGCCTTCAGGAGAACAGTGACCACAATACCACACAACCCTGCCACAGCAGCCTCTGCAAGACATGCCGGATCATCGACATGGATGACATTGTCTCACATGAGAACACCATCCACCAGGTACACGGTACATACTCTTGCAACTCGGCCAACATTGTCTATCTGATACACTGCAGGAAAGGATGTCCTGAGGCACGGTACATTGGGGAGACCATGCAGACACTACGACAGTGGATGAATGAACATCGCTCAACAATCAGGAGGCAAAACTGTTCCCTTTCTATTGGTGAACACTTCAGCAGTCATGGGCATTCAGCCTCTGATCTTCGGGTAAACGTTCTTCAAGGGGCCTTCACGACACACGACAGCGCAGAGTCGCTGAGCAGAGACTGATAGCCAAGTTCCGCACACATGAGGACGGTCTTAATAGGGATCTTGGCTTCATATCACACTATCTGTAACCCCCATGACTTGCCTGGGTTTGCAAAATCTCACTAACTGTCCTGTCTGGAGACCATACACATCCCTTTAACCTGTGTTTAACCCTCTCTCCACTCATATTGTCTGGACCTGTAAAGACTCACATTCCTACCACTATTTTGTAAATTGAGTTTGTGTCTTTATATACCCTGTTTGTGAACACAACTCCCACTCACCTGATGAAGGGTTAGCGCTCTGAAAGCTAGTGGCTTTTGCAACCAAATAAATCTGTTGGACTTTAACCTGATGTTGTGAGAGTTCTTACTTTGTTTACCCCAGTCCAACGCCAGCATCTCCACATCATGACTGTAGCTATACAGGGTCTTGGCGGGACCACACATGGAGTAGTTTGTACAGTTTGGGTCTCCATATCCAAGAAGGGACAATGCCTGCCATAGAGAGAGAGAGAGCAGCGAAGATTCACCAGATTGATTCCTGAGATGGCAGGATTGTCCTACGCAGACAGATTGTGTCGACTGGGCCTGTATTCACTGGAATTTATAAGGATGACACATGTTGGTACATTGAGGGAAAATTTAGCATGGCGTGCACAGATATTCAAGAGTAAAAAGCCCTGGGATTTTCCTTTATCTGACCCACCAAGGACTTCTCATGCCTCTCCTAGCTCTTGATGTTCTAACCAGCAAAGTTTCGGACTGTGGAGGAAACTGGAGCACTCAGAGGAAACCCACGCAGACATGGGGAGAACATGCAGGCTCCACATAAACAGTGACCTGAGCCAGGAATCAAACCCCGGTCCCTGGTGCTGTGAGACAGCAGTGCTAACCCACTGTGTCACCGTGCTGCTGGGGAATCGAACCCAGGTCCCTGGCGTTGTGAGACAGCAGTGCTAACCCACTGTGTCACCGTGCCCCCAGGAATCAAACCCGGGTCCCTGGCACTGTGAGACAGCAGTGCTAACCCACTGTGTCACTGTGCCCCCCCCCGGGGATTGAACCTGGGTCCCTGGCGCTGTGAGACAGCAGTGCTAACCCACTGTGTCACCGTGCTGCCAGGGAATCGAACCCGGGTCCCTGGCGCTGTGAGACAGCAGTGCTAACCCACTGTGTCACCATGTCCCCCCGGGAATCGAACCCGTGTCCCTGGTGCTGTGAGACAGCAGCGCTAACACACTGTGTCACCGTGCCCCCAGGAATCGAACCCGGGTCCCTGGCGCTGTGAGACAGCAGTGCTAACCCACTGTGTCACTGTGCCCCCCCGGGGATTGAACCCGGGTCCCTGGCGCTGTGAGACAGCAGTGCTAACCCACTGTGTCACTGTGCACCCCCCGGGGATTGAACCCGGGTCCCTGGTGCTGTGAGACAGCAGTGCTAACCCACTGTGTCACTGTGCCCCCCCGGGGATTGAACCCGGGTCCCTGGTGCTGTGAGACAGCAGTGCTAACCCACTGTGTCACCGTGCTGCCAGGGAATCGAACCCGGGTCCCTGGTGCTGTGAGACAGCAGTGCTAACCCACTGTGTCACCATGCTGCCACGGAAATCGAACCCGGGTCCCTGGCGCTGTGAGACAGCAGTGCTAACCCACTGTGTCACCATGCCCCCCCGGAATCGAACGCCGGGTCCCTGGCGCTGTGAGACAGCAGTGCTAACCCACTGTGTCACTGTGCCCCCCCGGGGATTGAACCCGGGTCCCTGGTGCTGTGAGACAGCAGTGCTAACCCACTGTGTCACTGTGCCCCCCCGGGATTGAACCCGGGTCCCTGGTGCTGTGAGACAGCAGTGCTAACCCACTGTGTCCGTGCTGCCCGGAATCGAACCCGGGTCCCTGGTGCTGTGAGACAGCAGTGCTAACCCACTGTGTCACCGTGCTGCCAGGGAATCGAACCCGGGTCCCTGGCGCTGTGAGACAGCAGTGCTAACCCACTGTGTCACCGTGTCCCCCTGGGGAATCGAACCCGGGTCCCTGGCGCTGTGAGACAGCATGCTAACCCACTGTGTCACTGTGCTGCCAGGGAATCGAACCCGGGTCCCTGGTGCTGTGAACAGCAGTGCTAACCCACTGTGTCACCGTGCTGCCTGGGAATCGAACCCGGGTCCCTGGCGCTGTGAGACAGCAGTGCTAACCCACTGTGTCACTGTGCTGCCAGGGAATCGAACCCGGGTCCCTGGCGCTGTGAGACAGCAGTGCTAACCCACTGTATCACCGTGCTGCCAGGGAATTGAACCCGAGTTCCTGGCGCTGTGAGACAGCAGCGCTAACCCACTGTGTCACTGTGCCCCCGGGAATCAAACCCGGGTCCCTGGCGCTGTGAGACAGCAGTGCTAACCCACTGTGTCACCTTATCGCTTGCACATCTATGCATTGGTTCAAGGAGGCGGTTCACCACCACTTTGCAGGGGCAGATTGGGGTGGGTAATAAATTTTGAGCTGGTCAGCAATGCCCACATTGAATGGATGCCAAGAGTGAATTTGTTTTGTGTTGGTTACAGGCCACAGGAGAAGTTTGAAGTTGAGACTGCCCAACATCCGAGCTTTAAGTCTGGCCAAGTTGTCCTTGCCCCAGGAGGAGTCAGAGGTTGGCGTGTTGACTCTATCGAGGCCAAGTACAGAGTCTGTGACCATCGAGGAGCCGAGTCAGATGGAGGAACTGCTGCCTCTGGATAGTGAGGAGGCTGAGGGCCCTCTGGACCACTCCTCACTCAAACACTACAAAGAACACCTCCTCCCTGAGCTCTCTGCATCCACCTCCAGTCTATCTCAGAGCCTGACACCATCCAAGGACAGCTTCTACAGTTTCCGCCGTGTTTCCTCGCTCGATGACATTGAGGCTACGAGGGAAGGTTGTGACAGAATGTTCCGGAGCAAGCACTCCAGCACAGGTGCTGTTTGTAGACAGATTGGTGTAACTGGGGAGGGGTTGGGTGGGGGGGGGGAGGGGGGGAGGTGGGGGGGGGGGGGGTGTTGTGGGGGAGGGGTTGGGGGTGTGGGGGAGGGGGGGGAGGTGGGGGGGGGAGGGGGTGTTGTGGGGGAGGGGTTGGGGGGTGGGGGAGGGGAGGGAGGGGGGGGGAGGGGGGGTGTTGTGGGGAGGGGGACGGGGGGGTGGGGGGGAGGGGGGGGAGGTGGGGGGGGAGGGGGGTGTTGTGGGGGAGGGGACGGGTGTGGTGGGGGAGGGGGGGTGAGGTGGGGGGGGAGGGGGGTGTTGTGGGGAGGGGGGGGAGGTGGCGTGGTTGGGTGGGGGGAGGGGGGGGAGGTGGGGGGGAGGGGGGTGTTGTGGGGAGGGGGACGGGGTGTGGGGGGAGGGGGGGAGGTGGGGGGGAGGGGGGTGTTGTGGGGGAGGGGGAGGGGTGTGTGGGGGGGGGGGGGGGAGGTGGGGGGGGAGGGGGGTGTTGTGGGGGAGGGGGAGGGGTGTGTGGGGGAATGGGGGGGGAGGTGGGGGGGGAGGGGGGTGTTGTGGGGGAGGGGGGACGGGGTTTGTGGGGGAGGGGGGGGAGGTGGGGGGGGGAGGGGGGTGTGTGGGGGGTGGGGAGGGGGGGGAGGTGTGGGGGGGAGGGGGGGAGGGGGGGGGAGGGGGGTGTTGTGGGGGAGGGGGACGGGGTTGTGGGGGGAGGGGGGGGAGGGGGGGAGGGGGGTGTGTGGGGGGGGAGGGGGACGGGGTGTGTGGGGGGAGGGGGGGGAGGTGGGGGGGAGGTGGGGGGGGAGGGGGTTGTTGTGGGGGAGGGGACGGGGGTGTGGGGGGAGGGGGGGGAGGGGGGTGGGGGGGGAGGGGGGTGTTGTGGGGGAGGGGGACGGGGTGTGGGAGGGCTGCTTCTCATTTAAATCAATAATTAATAATTCAATTAATAATCTGTCTTCCAATTATTGCTCCCAAAGTGGATAATCCTGCATTTAAACCAAACAGCAGCTGGAGTTTAATCCGGACAAATGCGAGGTGATGCATTTTGGAGGATCAAATTTAGGTGTGAATTAAACTGTAAATGGCAGAACCCTGAGGAACATTAACATCCAGAGGGATCTGGGCGTGCAGGTCCATAATTCCCTAAAAGTGGCAATACAAGTGGCCAAGGTGATTATGAAGGCATACGGCATGTTTACCTTCATCAGCCGGGGCACAGAGTACAGGAGTTGGGAAATCACGTACAGCTATATAAAACCCTGGTTAGGCTGCCTTTGGAGTATTGGGTGCAGTTCCGGTCACCACACTACCAGGAGGATGTGGAAGCTTTGGAGAGAGTGTAAAGAAGGTTCACCAGGATGTTGCCTGGTTTCAAGAATGTTGGTTATGAGCAGAGGTTGAATAAACTGGGATTGTTTTCACTGGAAAGACAGAGGCTGAGGGAAGACCTGATAGAGGTTTACAAAATGATGAGAGGCACAGACAGGGTGGATAGACAGAGACTTTTCCCCAGGATGGAAGTGTCAATTACACGGGGGGGGGCACAGGTTCAAGGTGAGTGGAGGAGAGTTTAAGGGAGATATGCAGGAGGTGTTTTTCACACAGAGAGGGGTGGGTGCCGGGAACGCGCTGTCAGAGGAGGGAGTGGAAGCAGGAACATTAGCAACATTGAAGAGGCATCTGGATGGTGCATGAATCATGTTGGTACATTGAGGGAAAATTTAGCATGGCGTGTACAGATATTCAAGAGTAAAAAGCCCTGGGGTTTTCCTTTATCCGAAACACCAAGGACTTCTCATGCTCCTCCTAGCTCTTGATGTTCTAACCAACACAAGTTTCGGACTGCGGGAGGAAACTGGAGCACTCAGAGGAAACCCACGCAGACATAGGGAGAACATGCCTGCTACTCCCTCATGCTACATGAGGGAGTAAGTGGAGTGATCAGCAAGTTTGCAGATGATACAAAGATGGCTGGACTTGCGGATAGTGAGGAGCATTGTCAGGCAATGCAGCAGGACATAGGCTGGTAGCTTGGGCAGATAGATGGCAGATGGAATTCAATTCTGATAAATGTGAGGTGATGCATTTCGAGAGAAAGAATGTAGAGGGGAGGTATATGATAAA